>VZTU01033839.1:65103-127993 GCA_013400835.1 Zapornia atra
AGGGGGAATGGGCTCAAGCTGTGCCAGGGCAGGTTCAGGTTAGACATTAGGAAAAAGTTCTTCTCTGAAAGGGCATTGGAACAGGCTGCCCAGGGAGGGGATTGAGTCACCATCCCTGGATGTATTTAAAAGATGGGTAGACGAGCTGCTCAGGGATATGGTTTAGTAGAGGACAGGTATGGTTGGACTTGATGACCCAACTTAGTGATTCTGTGACTCTGTGATCCCTCTTTTCAGAAGTGTGTAGTTGGTAACAGAAAGAAACTACTGGGTTTACCTTAAAACTCCAGCAACAGAAAACAGTTGATGTGACTGGTAAATCACACTGCCATGGCTGACACCTTGCAATGCTCATGCCTAGCCTGAGCCCTGCCACCTTCCTGGCTAGCCTTCACACCAGCCCTTGCGCCAGCCCCAGGATGCTCCCACTGCTGAGGGAGTGGAGCATGGGAGCAGCACCCCATGCCCACCCCTGCTGCCCCTCCGGCAGCCTGAGAAGGAGCCAGGTGTTGGGAAGCCAGCATTTAGTTTTGCCTGTGCTGCTGAAGACCTCGGGACGGCTCTGAGAGCGCTGTGGCACGCAGGCTGTGGCCAGCTAGATGGAGGGCTGAGTTTAGATGCTGTTACTCCTGCTGGGTGGTGTCTGGCTTCAGGTGGCAGTCTTGCTTCAGTACCTAAAGGCATCAGAATCCAGCACTGTGTGAGTGACTGAGCTGCACGTTCACATGGTCAGCATGTCTTTTCCTTTCATCACCTCCTGAAGCCATGCCGAGTCTGGTGACATAATGGTGTGGTCTTTGGCGTGGGATGCTTTGCAGATGGCCCCCCGCTCACGCATGGAGAGGCTGCAGCAGCGTGAAGCTGACAGCCTGCAGCCTTACTGTCAGTGTCAGCTTTGCATCAGCTTGTCTCCTTCCTGGGCCACTGGTCTGATGTTTCTGGTCTTCCAAAGTAAATGATTTATAAACAATTTAAGAGCCAATGACAATGATGGGAAGGCTCCATCTGCCTCAGCTAGACTGAGCCTTCAGCCTGATTTCAGGTTGTATGTATCATAAATATACATATTTGGTAAGTGCCTTAGGTCTTATTACTGGGGAGATGGGCTGGGGATCAGAAGACCTGGTTTCATTCACAAGTCTGAGAGAAACTTTCAAAGTGACATCTCACCTTTCCCGGGCTCCACTGGCCCTGTTTGAAAATTGAGTTGAATGCTTTTTCCACGCTGCGGTGCTGGAGAACTGCCCAACCCAAACCGCTGTTCTCTTCTACTTCAGACTTTCCAAACAAGAAGTACTGGCTGAAATCTTTTGTGAGATGCTCAGTAGTATCTCTGCAGGGTTTTATCATACCTCAAGTAAGAGACTGCTGGTTTTGCGCTATCATCACACGTGACAGCCCTGCCAAGCAGTGAGCTGGCTGTCCCATGAGGAGGAAGGAGGTGGCTTGGGTTCCTCTCTGCAACTCAGGACACAGGTNGTGCTGTGATTTGCAATATGCTTCCACACAGGCTGCCCTGCCGTGTGTGGTGGCACTCCCTGAAACAGCTGGGCGTAGCTCAAGGTACTTGTATATTATGTTGTTGGATCGAGCCTGCAAACTGGTGTGGCTTGGTGCCTGCCTCTGCAATCCAGGTGCACCACAGAGAAGTGCTTGGGGATAAATCCAGCTTGGTGATGAGGTCACATTTCTATGGTGAAAGAGACTAGGAACACGGGCTTGGGGAGCCTGAAAATGTAAAGCATCCCAGCTTTACATTTATAGCAGTCAGTAAACTTAGGATTCTACTTGGGGTTGTTTGGAAACTTGTTTTTACTTCCTGCTTTTTATTGACTTCTGAGTTCCTTAACTTGTTTATGTATGAAATTATTTACCATCAATCTAAATACATGCTATGTTATAGGATCTTGCAGCATCTCTGGTGATGCTGGAGCCCAGCTCCCAAGTCCCAGGTCCAAAGGTGTGTGTGTATGCAGAGGAGGGGGGAAAAGCTGCACTCAGAGTGGCTGGTTGTAAAGACCTGAATATCTTTCCACACAGTGATGGGCTACCATGAAAGTACTGAATGGCAGCCACAGCTTGAGGTGTCTGGTGCTTGCAGACACGGAAGAAACTTCTCTCTTCCCAAAAAACCAAGCCCAACAGGAAATGAAATAAAACAGAAAAATAAGCTCTTCTGTGGCAGCACAGCTGCAGTATTGAAAGCCTTGAAAGTGTAAACCTTGAAAACCTTGAACAGCAATATCAGCAAGCCAAATTTTCCTGTTCAATGTGTATATTAATGTACTTTTTTGTTTGCAATGTGATGATTGCTGTGCCAGAGTGCTGAGCTCCTGCTCTTCATTATTTTTGACTACTGTAAGGCAGGCTGGTCCTCTGAGAACGTGCATCCATGCTCAGATTGGTGTTGGGACCGCTCAGTGGGCATCGTGTGCATCTTCATGAAAGCCCTTCCAGTCAGGACGAGAGCTGCTGGGTTTCAGCTGCCAGGGATAAGGTAATACCTGTTTATCGCCACGAGATGTCCCAGACCAACTCCTCAGCTGCTCTTGCAGCAGTTCAGTCCCCAGCACAGGACATGCTGTGCCCATGGAAGTGCTGATTGCTGAGGGCCAGACACCTCTGCAAACATGCCCGTTGTCCCCTGCAAAAAGGGCTGTTGGCATTCCTCTCAGGGAGGGATGGTGAGTGGTATGAGACATTGTGGGGTTCTGCTCATGTTTGGTACCACACTCTGCAGGTTGGGCTGGAAAGCTGCAGCTCATGATGTGACATAGGAATGGGAATACTACCACTTTAGTAAAGTTGAAGGAGAAGTGGCCTTTGGATTGGCTTAACAGTTGCAGCAAGCCAGCTGTCCTGCTGCACCAGCAGAGCGCAACGCAGGAAGGCTGATGTGGGCAGGGCTGCGTCTGCACAGTGGTGATGGTCCCCACACTCCCCACTGGGAATGGAGGCAAGCAACCATCCATGTGCATGTCAGGATGGGAGGAAATAAAAGAGGTGTTTTTTCCTGGCACCAGGAGGGAGAGGGGAAGGGTCTCAGCCCAGTAGAGAGAGCTGAAGCAGCAGCTCGGCTAATTGATGGACCTCAGGCTCTGGTGGGGGTAAGCATCAGAGTGGCTGATGAATTACTGTGGATGTTGCTGAAAGAAGGTGGTGTGCCTTAAGAGAGAGGGGGATTCTTTTGAGTGTGTTCCCACCATTCTACCTGCTGCTTTCCTTAGGGAGAAGCAAGGTTTTTCTTAAGACTGGAACCCTGCAGAATAAGCTGCTAATAGTTGCGGTTAGGGTGGCAGGAACAGACCCTATGAATCCAAACATAAGAGCCTCCATAAAATTATCCCTAGGGTTTGCAAGACTTCTAGCAATGAGAAAGGAGCCATTTGGCTTTTGCAGCAAGAGGGGCCTCCTGCAAATATATATTTAAAGCTGCTTGTGCTGTATAAATATGTATATATGTATTTTAAAGACTTTTCTTATGGCTACAAGCAGTCCCTATAAAAACTGAGAAGGCAAACAATGAAAGTTTGAAATGTCTGCAGGAGCTTTTGAGTAATTTGGGGCCCCTTTGTATGGAAGGAAATCACTGTGTTTCAGGAAGCTTTGCTGCTCTAACAAAATGTCTGTGCTTCTGAATGGTAGCAGATGGCCAACCCAAAATACCATAGCAAGTTGCTTAAGCTACTTGTAAAGCAGTGCAAATGTCTGTGCCTTGCTCGTAGCAGCTAGCCTTGGTTTGAGGGATCCAAACTTGGCTCTGCTGTCACTGCAGGGCTGCTTCCCAGTGTTGGCCATGGAGAGCATCCAGGACCAGGCTGCACGTAACCATGTAAAGCAACATATCCTTGCATGTTCTGCAGGTCTAGCTGAAGCACTGTGATGGTAGAAGATGTTACTGTCACAGAAATAAGGGCTGATTTTCAGCAGGAGCTCATTATAGGGACTGGCCAGTGTTGGTGATGGGATGTGGAGAGTTCACAAGCAAAGCAGGCAGTGCTGAATGGGTGTTCTGAAAACTTCATTGCTTCTGAACAGTGGTGCCAGCTCAGTGCTAGAGGGTCACCAAGCAGCAGTCAGAGAATGTAACTGCGTCAGTACAGCCCATCTCTCCACCTCTCCTTCCAGATCTCCTGCTTGAGATGTTCAAACAAGGATACATCAATTCACAGCATCATGTGCAATGGTAAGGTATGGCTCTTCCAGGCTGCTAGCTGTGGCATGTGAAAGACTCCAAAATCTGCCATGGTCCTTCCTGAGACCCCCTGTCCTGATTTTTGCAGAATCTTTGTTGACGTGAAGGGCTGATTTTCTTTGCTAGATGTCCCTCTTGCTGTATATCCCACTGGTCAGGGGTGCTTTCTGCTGTGTGTGGGGATAAGCTGCACCTCAGCATTGGAGGCTGTGGTGGGTTGACCCTGGCTGTGTGGCAGGTGCCACCAAAGCTGCTCTGTCACTCCCCTCCTCAGCTGCACAGGGGAGAGAAAATACAGCAAAAGGCCCCTTGGGCCAGATAAGGGCAGGGAGAGATCACTCACCAATTACTGTCATGGGCAAACCAGACTCAACTTAGAAAAAAAAATCTAATACCAAACAAAACAGAGTAGGACAATGTGAAATAAAACCAAATCTTAAAATACCTCCCCCTACCCCTTCCTTCTTCTTTGGCTCAACTTTATTTATTTCTCACCCTGCTCCCCCCAAAGTGCCACAGGAGTACAGAGAATGGGGGTTGTGGTCAGTTCATCACCTGTTGTCTCTGCTGCTCCTTCCTCCTCAAGAGGAAGACTCCTTGCACTCTTCCCCTGCTCCAGTGTGGGCTCTCTCACGTGGGAGACAGTCTTCTGTGAACTTCTCCAACATGAGCTCTTCCCACGGGGCTTCAGTTCTTCACGAACCGCCCCAGCGTGGGTCCCTCCCATGGGGTGGAGTCCTTCATGACCAGACTGCTCCAGTGTGGGTCCCTCATGGGGTCACAAGTCCTGCTAGAAAACCTGCTAGCTCCTCTCTCTATGGGTCCACAGGTCCTGCTGGGAGCTTGCTCCAGCATGGGCTTCCTATAGGGTCACAGCCTTCTTCAGGTGTCTCCACCTGCTCTGGCTTGGGGTTCTCCACGAGCTGCAGGTGGAATCTCTGCTCTTCATAATCCTCTATGGGCTGCAGGGGGACAGCCTACTTCTCTGTGGGCTGTAGGGGAATCTCTGCTCCTGTGCCTGGAGCACCTCTTTCCCCCCTCCTTCTTCACTGACCCAGGTGTCTTCAGAATTTTTCATATATTCTCACTCTTTTCTCTGGTTGCAAAAGCTGGTTCTCCCTTTTTATTTTTTCCTTCTTAAATATGTTATTTCAGAGGTGCTGCCACTGTTGCTGGTGGGCTCAGCCTTGGCCATCAACAGGTCCATCTTGGATCTCCACTGGACCTAGGGGAACTTTCTAGCAATTGCTCACAGGAGCCACCCCTGTAGTTCCCCCCTACCAAAACCTTGCCATGCAAACCCAAAACAGAAGCCAAAACATCAGTTGCTTTGTAAATACTTGTTTTTTTCAGTTCCAGAGATCCCTGGGCTAAACCAAGCAAGATGGCATGGATTCTCTTTTACAAACTTCTAGAGCTGTGAGTGCATCTTTTGATATGCTCAGCTTCAAGGGTATTAAATTGGGTAAAATCTTTGATCACCCCAGCTAGTAGTTGACAGACCATGGTGTGTAAACTGCTGTGGTGGTTGCAAGTGGTTGCTGCCATTTACCTGTCATTTTTGATAGGACTAGTTACAGAATGATGTGTAATACAGCCCAGGCTTTGCATGAAGGCATTGCCTTGACTATGACTGCAGGGGTTTGCTTCTCAGAAATGAGATTAAATAGGAAGGTAGTTTATCACTAATGAAGATCTGTATCTGTTTCTTATCTGAGCCCCACCTAGTGCAGAGCTCCTAAGAACAGTGACAGTAGTAGTCTGGCTGTTACCTTGGCATGCCTTAGATCTACTATCTATGAGTTTTGAACTTTGGGAGATGTGGAGTGTGTGCCACCAGCTTCCCTTTCCAGGGAAAGATACAAAGCTACATATGTACTTGTTGAAAGATCTCTTATGATAAATGATGTGGAATAAAGTTATTTAGAAGAATTGGAGCAGGTGTTATTTCGAGACATGAATTATGAACAGTTTTGTACTACAGGCAGATAAATAATGATTTGTGGGTTTCATTTGCATTTTTTGGTGAAGAGGAAGAAGCGAAGACTCTTTTATTTTAGGATGTCCTTTTTCCAGTCCCTGTAAAGCAACTTAATCTCTAAGAGTTGCTAATGAAAGAGCAGAGACTAGTGATGAGCCAGTGGTTTGTTCTTAGCAAACCACCTGTACCTCGGGAAACTCTCAAACTTTTCTGACTTATGAGCAGTTTGCACTGTGAAATAAATATTGAGAGTTTTAACTTTTTTTTTTTTTCACTTCAATGCATGATGCAGTTTGAATTCCTACTCTCTGATTTTGTGAGTCTGAAGCATTTTTGGCACTTTCTAGTGGAAAGTTGAACATGCACTTAAACTAGAGATGGAATGGAAAGACTTTATATAAACATGTGAATCTCTGGTAGATTAAGAAGATCTGTGTTACTTTAGAGGGTAAGGGCGCAGGTTCAGATACATTGAGGTAGTTTCTTACCCCCTTGCAAGTAATCCAGAGCCCTTATGGAGGATGATTTGGTGAAGTCTGTGATATGCACATAGGAACAAACCAAAAGCAGAGCCACACCAGCCAAATGGCCAATGCTTTGCATCCAAAGCTAATCTTTGCTTCAGAAATGTCTCACAGACACCCCCCTATTTTTGTGTGTGTGTGCACACACGTGTGTGTAAATCTCAGGTTAGGTACCTCAATACCTAACATTTGAAATCATGAGGGTTTGGGTAGTTGTGGTTTGGCTACCACTTGTCAGTGTTTCCATGAACGACTGAAGGAATCCGTCTGGTGGGTATTAAAGTGCCCAAGATGAATGGGTTTTTCAGAGGCTGTGGGGTGGGGACATAAAGGTGGCTGAAAGTTGTCAGTTCCCCCCTACAACCCAGCATCCTGAATCAACACAGAGAGGGTTAGCATTTGTCTCCTGCTTTGAGGATCCCAGCAGCCAAGAGTTGAGCAAGGTTTCGAAGGAAATCAGTTGTTTGGATAGGAGTATTTCACGAAATAAGACTAAGCATATGAATAATATATCAACTAAGCATGTGAATAATATATAAACTAAGCATATAAAGCTTTGTGCTTTATGGATGTGGGTAACCTGCTTGATGAGGTTGGAGTGAAAGCCATCAGGGATAGAGAACTGTGCTGCCTCCTGTGAAGTTCCATAAACCTTGACTGCCTTCCTGTAGGATAGTTAGGCACAGTGTTTTCCCCACCTTTGAAGGATGCAGGGCCTCTGTCTGTGCTTGACTGCCTCTGCCATGTGCCCTTGGTTTTAACGAGAGGGCACGAACATGAAAGCAGAGCCAGAGAGTGAAGATGTAGGTTCCTAAGAAGTAACCCAGGTGCACAGCATAAACACACTGCCACGGTTTAGTTGGCCTGCTAATAGGCAGTACAATTTTAGTAGGTGTGTTCTCCTCCCTGGAGATCTATGGCTGTACCTGCAGGGAGCAGGACAGAGATTGGCTCACAGGAGTGTGTGCTCTGACTCTGGCTTGTGTCCCCTGCCAACCCACTTCAAAGCTAGCCTCAGCCGTGGGGCTGTGGGGAGGGGGAGCAGTGGTGGAGGGGACGCATGACAGCCTGGAAACAATGCTTCCTCTTTTTCACTACCTCACCTGTGGACATCATTTGGGGCCCACCTAGAAGGAAGTAGGCTGGCTCACCTGAAAGCCATCTATACAGGGGTGAGGGTAAATGTGGGTAGGCTGCAAGACAGTTACTCCCAGACCCAGGTCCCATGTCTACACCGGGCAGAGTGGCACCATGGCATTCCACGCTGGTGTTAGTGCTGGAGAAGCGTGTCCATGGGCTTCTGATCCTGCACAGAGCTGGGTCACCCTTCCCATGTGTAGGCATCAGATGTGTGTGGAGAAGTGCCATTTACATCTTTAGCTTAAAGCTCTGCATATGTTCCCTCGTGTGGAAGTCTCTAAAGAAAGCCCTTCCTCAATGGTAGTTTCATGGAATGTGAGAAAGCTGCTGAGATTAAACCAGTCTGAGAAAGGTGCTTTCAGGATGAAACCATCAGAAATTTTGGATAAATGGAGCAGTGCTAGTGGAGGATGTAATCTTTTTCCTACTACCGTGGTGGATTTCAGCATGTGCATTTGTACCAGGGGTGGATTCTTTCCTGTAGAAACACATGGAGAGATTATGGCTCAGAAGCAGCAGTGTGGGAGTCAGTCTGTTTTACAAGAGGGATAAAATCCAACCTGATTTAAGCTTTACACTGTCTTCATGCCTTCTTTTCCTGTCCTTGTGGACAAAATTGCTAGGTAGTTAAAGGAGAACAAGAGTATTGCTGCTCATCACAGGTTGTGCAGCCAAAATCCTGCCTGGGCTCCAAGGAGTACTTAGAGTGGCCTCACACCCCTGACAGCCTTTGAACTGTCTGGGGGACAAGCAGCAGGCTGGGACAGTGGAGAGCAAAGGGGAGATCTGCTTTCCAGGAGCTTGCAGTGGAAGGGCTGGTTGAAACCCATAGGTTTGCCCTGGGCACCAGCCAGAGATGGATCCTGCCCATGCAGCAGATATGCTCACATGTGTGCCCTTGGGTCTGCCCTGAGGACTCAGGGGGATCCTGCTCTCTTGGGAGTCTCTCAGGGGGTCATTAATTTTCCTAACTTCTTCTCCTGCACTCAGAGAGAGAGAGAGGCGTGAAGTGGGATTAAAGCCACTTTCCACTCAGGAAAGTGTCACCTCTTGTGATACCAATGGGATGCTTTAACATCAAGTAAACTGTGCATCCAGGACCAATGCAGTAAAAGACCTCTGGCTTTGTAAACGTAGCTGAGAGATGCGTAGGGGTGGTTCCCACATGCAGGTGGAAGTAAGAGACACCCCAGGAGAGACATGGCTCCCAAGTAAGACATCCCTGCTTGTTGGATTTCTCTTCTGTGGTGTCCACCTCTTCTCTTCAATGGGCAGTGTATTTTCAACAGCTAATTTGACAGCAAAATATGCATAAGAAAGCAGTGTGAGTTAGGTGACCCTGATTTTAATGGGGAGACTAACCAAAATTATAGGTCTCTTGGCTTTGTTGTAATGTTATGTTTGTTGTTTGCTTTCCTGACTGGGTTTTGATTTACACTATGCTTCATTTTAGACTGTCAGAAACACAGATGTTACCTCACTTTTGAGTAAATAAAGAAGGAAAATATGAAAACAAGAATAATTTGGAGGGGAAAATAATGGGGAGATGACAGTTGTGAACAGAGTGTGGAAAGACACAAACCTTGAAGGGGTGCATATTGTTGCAGAGAATGTCTTGACATGGCATGAGTTGCTCAGTGTGAGTTGATGTTCTGGTTTTCTCAGACTGGTTTCCTTCCTGTTGCTGAACTTCTGACTAGGGCTTGAGAGCAACCTATACAAGGATTAGCTAGAGGAAAACCAGCTCAGTTAACTTTATTGTGTGCTTTTTTTGTGTTTGTGATTGCAATCAGATTAAATTTAGCCTTAACCACTTAAAGTGTCCTTAGGCTCTGATTTATCTCAGAAACAAGGCTTGAGATGTAAGTTGATATTTGTGCTGTTTCTGCAATTGAATATCCACTGAAGCCAAGGAATGTGAGTTTCTTGCCCACAAGGAAGGGTCTGAGTGTGACAAGAGCTGCCAGCTGAGACAGCCAGGAGTCCTGTGGAGTGGTGCAGTGCCAGCACTGGGAAACCTTGAGTACATATTGGGGAAGAAACACTAATATTCCCTCCTTCCTAAGCACAAGGGACTGAAGGGGTGTGCATGGAGGAATCGGTTGGGATCAATGGATATATTTGGTCTGTTTACAGCTCACGCTATTCCTCTTTGTCATATGGAAGGTGTAAAAGAAACAGGTTAGCTTTCCTATAAACCTGTTTTTCTGTTAAATGACTGAGTCCCCCTTCTTGCAAACCAAATTTCTAGTGACAGGCATGGAAAAGGAGAGGCTTCCACAGAAGCCAGTGGGCTTTAGATCAAACTTGGAGTACAATAGAAGTCCAGTCCCTCCTTACCCTTTCCATTTTTAAGCCTGGAAAATGTTAGACTTAAAGTCAGTAAACAAAGATTAATAGGATACCTGAATGTACATTTGAAACCCAAAGGAATAGGGTTTGCTGCTAGAGTAATATAAGACTGCTGGCAACTCCTCAGAAAATGCATGGGTTCACTGGGGAGGGCTCTTTGCAAAGATTTTGCCAGTGCTCCTCATGGGAGCTCCAGCATCCATGTGACATAACATTTTCAGAGACTGACCACAGTGCCTTGGTTCCTGGGTGCTGTGAGTGATGCTTCTCCTTTCTTCTAGCTCTGAGGTCATGTTTTCTAGATCTCTGGCTGTGTCTATAAGTCTCCCCTTGACTTTCTTCAGGGAACTGGTACCTCTCTTAAAACACAGTGACTGGCAATGGGGCACAGTCCTTACAGCAGTGACTTTTCACTGCACAGTAGAGTAGAACAATCTCCACCTGATCCGGCCAGAATTATACTTATTTTTCTGGATGATGTTGCATTGTTATTTTGGTTAATCTGTGAGCAACTACAACCACCAGATCCCTGTCTTCAATGCTAATGACTTCACAGAATCAGAGAGTCACAGCATCACTAGGTGGGAAAAGACCTTTGAGGTCATCAAGTCCAACCATACCTGTCCTCTACTAAACCATGTCCCTGAGCACCTCTTTTAAATACATCCAGGGATGGTGACTCAACCTCCTCCCTGGGCAGCCTGTTCCAATGACTGACAACCCTTTCAGTGAAGAAATTTTTCCTAATGTTTAACCTGAATCTGCCCTGGCACAGCTTGAGCCCATTCCCCCTCATCCTATTACCTGTCACTTGGGGGAAGAGACCAACACCCATTTCTCTACAGCCTCCTCTCAGGTAACTGTAGGTGGTGATAAGGTCCCCCCCTCAGCCTCCTCTTCTCCAGGCTAAACAACCCCAGTTCCCTCAGCCGCTCCTCGTAAGGTTTGGTCTCCAGCCCCTTCACCAGCCTGGCTGCCCTTCTCTGGACACACCCCAGGACCACAAAGTCCTTCTTATGGTGAGGAGCCCAGAACTGGACACAGCACTCGAGGTGCAGCCTCACCAATGCCGAGTACAGGGGCACAATCCCTTCCCTGGACCTGCTGGCCACGCTGTTTCTGATCCAAGCCAGGATGCCATTGGCCTTCTTGGCCACCTGGGCACACTGCTGGCTCACGTTCAGCCTGCAGTCAACCAACACCCCCAGGTCCTTCTCTGCCAGGCAGCTTTCCAGCCACTCTTCCCCAAGCCTGTAGCACTGCATGGGGTTGTTATTTCCCAGGTGCAGGACTCTACACTTGGCCTTGTTAAACTTCATCCCATTGGTCTCAGCCCATGGTCCACTCTGTTCAGATCCCTCTGAAGAGCCTCCCTACCCTTGAGCAAATCGACACTTCCTCCCAGCTTAGTGTCATCCACAAACTTACTGAGGGAACATTCAGTCCATCCAGGTCACTGATAAAGACATTGAACAGGACTGGACCCAGGACTGAGCCCTGGGGAACACCACTTGTGACTGGCCTCCAGCTGGATTTAGTTCCATTTGCCACAACTCTTTGGGCCTGGCCATCCAGCCAGTTTTTAACCCAGCAAAGAGCGTGCCTGTCCAGGCTGGTGGAAGCTTTGCATGATATTCTCCATTTGATGGTTACTTCTTTGTGGTGTCTTTTTTTTGATTCTTCCAGTGTGTGTTGTGTGTTCTAAATTTGATCTGTGAGTCATGTATCTGTGTTTTATAACCATGTAAATATAATAGGTAAATGTTAAGCCTTCAAGCACATGTGTATTACTAGAATGTCTTTATTATTGCAAGTATATCTCATTTTTCACAAATCTTAGTGTTAAAAAGCCTTAAATAATAGAAATTCAGGAAACTCCAAGTTAAAGTTGTAGTCTCATCCCCATGGTGGTGCTGAAGTCTGTCCCAGAGGAGCTGAGAATGTCCCCTGCCTGCATTAGAGGGAAGAGCCCAGCACGGCTTCTGCAGCACAGCTCGTGGAAGCCTGTTCACGTGGTCTGTTAGTTAAGTAGAAAGTTGGTTGAGGGTAACTGCTAAATTGTTATTACAATTTATGGACCAGCTACCAGGTCTGGAATAGTATTTGGAATTATTTTTGCTGGTAGATGCTATCATAGTGAAAGTATGCACATCTCTCATTTAGGATGCATCAGGAAAGGCAGGGATGAAGCTGTTGTCCGTACAGGTGCTGTGGCGTCCCACAGACCTGTACTGCCTGCAGGTCTTCTGCCTTGGCTTCCAAGATTACTGATGCTGAGCTCTTGGGAAAACATCTTGTTTCAGGGCACGTGTTTGACAATGGAGAGGCTTACAGAAAAGGACACAGCCTAGTTTTGACTTTGAACATGATTGCTCTGAGATACCTTGGGTGAATGGAGGTTACGACTGGGTTTGGGGTGTGAGAACAGGTTCTGTGATGGAAAGTATTTTGAAACAAACTGGCCACAGCCCTTTTGCCCTCCTGCCCCTATAGCAAAAGTGCTTAATCCCCTAGTTCAGACTGGCAATAAGGTTGGCCATGGTCAGGGCATCCCTACACTTTTTCCAGCTGGTTTTGCCTGCTCTGTCCCGGCAAGGAACCCTGAAAGGTAATGTGACTCCACTACACCTTTCCTCCAGCTCAGTGAAGAGGAAGGTCTTGGACAAAATCCTGGATGGAACTTGCAGACCAGGGCCATGGCTACGGAGTGCTTTCACACCCCCTTTGGAGGTTGATGGGGCTTTTTTTCCACCACAGTGGTTTGGTCACTGGAGAAGCCTGTATAGGAGGCATCCACAGGCAGCAGGTGTGAGCGGAGTCTAGACCAGGCTGGGTGGGCTGCCTTCAAAGGGTGCTGATGCAGAAAGAAACCTGTGTGTGGACATCAGCAGGAGAATGCGAAGCCTTCAGTAACCTACTGTCGGTTGTTCTTAAGTCGTAATACAAGTATTAATCATGAGTTTGGAAGATGCTCTGGTTCTACTGTACTTAGCATTTAGACGGCTCTTCAAAGGGAGCACTGGAAACTTCTGTTGAAGCTGTCTATTTAAAGAATGTCCTCCGGATGCCAGGTAACTCCTCTACAGATGTATAATGAATCGTTTCGCCTAAATCAGACATTACCGCTGGATACTGGTCCTCTGCCCAAAACTCCTGGCTGGAGCCCGGTGAATTATGGCACACTTTCCATTGTGCTTTGCAGGAACTAAAGTGTTCCAGTCCCTGCTCTCTGTGCCAAGCAGAAGTGTGTGGAAATGTGCTGATTTTATTTATTTTTTCTGTGAGGAACAAAGGATTTGTGTGTCAGTTGCCTCCGCCTCTTTAACTGATTGGCTCATTTCCAGGAGGGGGTCTGATGCTGGGCGTATAAATTGGTGGCATTAAAAAAGTTGATCAGCTCACACAGGCAGAAGGTGGACAGTGTGTTTTAAAATGCTTGGGGGCCTACCAACCCAGTGAGCCTGAGGCTGGACTGGCTCTCCCGTTTCAGGCCTACTTTCTCTCTATGCTTTAACCCCATTAGACGTGTTAACTGCTGCAGACCTATGAAAAGCCTCGCTAGACCTAGTGCTGCACTGGGTGCCACAGTTGGTCTGAAGGAAATCATTGAGTGCAGAGTCTTCTGGAGTATAGAGCAGTCAGCACATCTCAGTTAAGAGGGCCACATCAGCAGTGTTTGAGCTGGCTTACCGACTGCAGGAAATATCTTTGCACTTTGGAGAGTGAACTCTTCTTGGGATGGCCCCAATCCAGCCTCCATTGAAGCTGGTGGAATTGCTCCCATTATTTTTTTTTCAACAGAGCTTGGATCAGACTGTCAGCTTATAAAAAAATAATCCAGTAATACTTTGCCAAAGTGACACGGTGCATTCATTTTTGGGTGGAAAACAAGTATCTTCCTGTGGTATTTTGTCTGTTCTCTTTCTTGACTTTTCTGCTGATGTGGCCTCGGGATAGCTCTATGGGGGTAGGTAAGAGTGAGAGTCTATGAAGGTGAGGAGAAAAGCAGATGCCCCTGCATGGATTGCTGGATGTGGAAGGTGGGATGTTCTTTTTCTCTTGTGCTCCCCAGTTATGGTAAAATGCCATTTTTCTTTTCCCTCTCAAAGGACTACAGAGCTATATATGCCTGGCTCTGCTCATAAAGCTCTACTTTCTCCTTTTTCAGATATACATTGTTTCAAATCAGGTGAAAAAAATAAAGTGTTGTATTGGAATTGTCATAACCCCTAAAGTCAACACACAAAGCAGTTTACCTGCTGGAAGATGGTAGAGCACCACGTGGAAAACAGCACCCATGGCAGGCACGAAGAAAGGATGGGTGGTCATGTTGCAAAGTATTTTTGAAAACAGTAAACTCTTTTTCCTGGCGAAGGGCTGCCTGTGATGCAGCCCTTGGTGCACAAACACTGCTACCCTAGTGTGGGGCTCTCCCTCTGTGGCGTCCTCAGTGCCTCTTGCAGGGTTGGTGTCCCTCAGTCTTTCTATAATCCTGGGCAGATCACAGAGTAACAGAACTGTAGGGGTTGGAAGGGACCGCCAGAGATCGAGTCCAACCCCCCTGCCAAAGCAGGCTCCCTAGGACAGGTCGCACAGGGAGGCGTCCAGACAGGTCTTGAATATCTCCAGAGAAGGAGACTCCACAAACCCCCTGGGCAGCCTGTCCCAGGGCTCTGATGCCTGTCTTGATTGTACAAGTTGACAAAGATGGGCAATTGTAGAGGTGCCCTAGGATGTGTTAGCCACGTGTGCTGTGAAATTGAGTGTCACCATTGAGGAGAGGCCAATGCAATAGGTTTTAGGAGAGTAGATGTTTCACAAACAATCTTATCTAACAATTGGAATTGCTTTTAGAAGTTGCAGGCAGAATAATCAAAACAGAGTGCCTTTTTATTTCTGTTCACTTATTCACTATCATTTTTTGCTACAAGTACAACTGATATCTTAATAGTGGTAGGACTGGGACACTTATGAGAGCACATGGCATACAGAAGTGTTATAGCCCAAAAATAGCTCAGAGGTCTAGTAACCACAGATGTTTGAGGCATTTTTCTTGCCCTGGTGCTGGGTTGTGGGAGGGACACTTCAGGATGTTAAACTGAGTTGCTCAGCTCTGAAACTGTATTGCTCTAGCGGATGTGCAGTGGTACAAGGGTATCACCTCAGAGGAAAATTGTTTGTGCTTTGGGAGCAGTTTAGGTTTTCTTAAGACAGCGATCTACTCTTTGAGGAGAGAGAATGAACTGAGCAGTTAGGTACATTTTATTTAATCTTCCATACTGATTTGTCCAGTAAAGCTGTAGTAGTCTGAAATCCAGATGCAATCAGTCTCATTTGATGCTTAAAATTTAATTTTCAAATAATAATAAAACCCAAACCAACCAACCAACCAACTAAACACACCTTCCCGTCCCCAAGAACAAAAAATGACCAGAAGATCCCACCAGTCTGCTGTTTCGGTGTAGACTATGATGATTTTTGGTCAGGTTGTTCATGGCAGGATTTTGTTTGCCCAGCTGGCATTTTTGGCTTTTTCTAATGAAGGTAGTTGATCACTTTCTGATGAGTTCATTATCTCTAAGCATCTACAACTTCTCTCTTCAAGCTGTTGCTTTGCCCACAGCTGGATCGCTGTGCTTAGCCTCCCAAGCTTCTGCCTGAATTGAGCAGAGAGGTTGGTAGATGTTTATGGCCTACATGAATGCTGTCTACTGACTGTGCCAAATATGTATCCTCTCTGCAGCAGAATTCATTTTATAGATCCAGTTTTCCAGTCCTGAAGTCATGGCACATAGAAGGAAAACAGAGAAAAGTTTTTGCTGAGTAGGGAAGGCAAAAGCAAATGTTTTGTACCTAGACTTGTGGTAGTGAATTGAATTGCCTGGTATTTTTGTGACCTCATATTTCAACTACTTTTTTTTGCACTCATATTGTAATGCATCTGAGTTGTTTGTGATATTTTCCCCATAGTTATAGGTTGATTACTAGGGGTCAGTACTTTCCTTTTCTTCTGGAGCTATTTTCTGTTTTTCTTTGCTAGATAATTGATGAGGCCCTCTGAAGAATCTGTGTGATTTGGCAAATGCAAGCTGCCTCCTTGTGTGGTTGTTTAGAGGATGTTTTAACCTCAGCTTAGACCTCATGCTCTGGGCTTACATCATTTGTAAAATGTTCTCCCACAGTCCTAACATGCACAGAAACTTTGGCAATACTAATGGATGTTTCAACTGTGTAAAGTCAATACTGAGGCTTTAATCAGCCCTGCATTTTTGGGACCAAGATACTGTACACAAATTCCTGCAGCTGTAGGTAATGTTGGATTTCTACACTAAAGAGAGCACAAAGGAGTGACTCTTTCTGATCTTCCAGAACATAGAAAAGGATTTGATAGTATTTTAGTTTCAGGTAGCACTTTAGGTGAGGTCTGGAGATGTTTACCAGTTGATTTAGTTTGGCCAGAGCAGAGGTCCAGAAAACTGTTAAATCCATTTTGGAACCAAAAGTGAAGACAAAAAAAAATCCTTGATGATATTTACAGGGGTCAATAGTGGGGAGATGGGGAAGAATCAACCTTCAGTTCAGTCAAGCACTTGGTAGCTGTTCCCAAAATTTATTAGAAAAAAAGAGGTTGGGAGTGAATGCATCTCAAGACATAGTTTTTTCATTGCTACTGATTTGGGACTCATCCAGAGTTTGCTGAACTCTGCTTGAGTTCCTGGTGTGCCAGAGTAGGTGTTAAATGGCGAACAGACAGTTGCAGTCATGTATGCTTTCATAAAGGACATATCAGCTATCTCTGATAGAAGAATCCATAGGCACTGTAGTAGGTGTCAGCTGTGCAGCTTTCATGCTGATCCAAAATCTTGTCTTGGAACCTATTAGGGCCATCTTCTGCCAAGGATTCAGGCAACCTGCCCAAGTTTAAACCATTGCAAAAAGTTAGGGAGAGATGCCTGGCAGGATCAGACTGCAGCCTAGGGAAGAGGTTGAAATGTTCCCCACTGCTCAGGTCCCTAAAAGTGATTGGTGTCCAGGGCCATTCCTGGATGCCCACTTATCTGTGTTGGACTCCGCTAGCCTTGATGGACCTGTGGTGTTGATGCTGGGAATGAGCAGCAGTGTGATGTATCCACCCTGTAATGTGTTATATCAGGTAGTGAGCAAGATACCAGGGTTTCTGTTTGTGCTTTGTCCTCCTGTTGGTAAATCAACCGCTTCCTGCGTCACTGGGAGTGCAAACTCCCAGGTATTACCTGATGTGCCTTTTCTCCTTCTGGGAGGATGAGGTTTTATTTACAGATCTCCCCACCACTGTACTGAGATTGTTGTGCTTGTATTCCTAGTGGGTACTTGTCCTGCAGGTGCTTGTACAAGGTGGCGTGAGTCCTGCTTCACCTTCTTCCTCCATGTGGCTGAGGTCAGGGCCTTCAGCCATATCCCGGACCAGGCTATGGCTCCCAGGTTGTGGGTTGCAGTGGGGTGGCCAAGCTTCTTCTGCTACTCCTTGTTTTTAATGATAAATCCCTTTCTTGACAAACCTGGAACAGACTTCACACAAAAATACTGGGTTTGGTGGATCAGCAGATACCAGCAAAATCAACTAAACCATTCTCTGATAGCTCCATCCTGAATGTCCTCTGAATTTTGCTGGCCAAACTGTGACTAGGAAAGATAAATAGAAACTGGAGCTAAGTAGTGAAATGGCAACAATGGGCAGTAAAGTGTGCTACTACCAGGAGGAAAGTAATTGAAGCCTTAGAAAGCTCTGGGTTTAAAATCTCAGCTGATCCCCCGCATATCACATTAGGGTCAATAAATTCTTTGCCTACAGACACATTTGTTTTAGACTGAATATATTCCTTATGGCTGTCTGGCTGCACTGGTTCCCTTTGTACCCTTTGTCCCTTATAACTCCCTATTTTCAGTTCCAATTGGAAGCTGTGGCTTTGACCAGGGGAGCAGAGATGATGGGCTGCAGTGTCCCTCCTAACCACCATGGGCCAGTGGGTTCTCAGTGCTCCATGGCATGCAAGGCCACTGAGATGAAACCCCACTGGTGTGCTTACACTACATCCTGGCAAGCTGTAGGTGCCCAGGATAGTGTGGCTGGTCCACAGGTGGTGTTGCTCCTCTCCAGCCAGGATGGGGCTGCTCAGGACAGATATTGGGATCTGGGAAGGTGGTAGCTACCTACAGCATGTGGACTAGAAGGAGAGGCTAGGGGAGCATGGATGGCCCAGTCGGACAAACAGGAGGATAAGGTGACGTCCCACAGCAGCCAAGAGCTACTTGATTGGGAGCTGCAAGGAAGCTACTTCTTGGTGGTGGCTGGCCACATGTAACACTGTAATGCTGAGCAGCAGCCACAAGTTGCTGTTTGGTAGGTTTGGTTTGGACATTTGGACAATGTATCAGAAACAGCGTGGTCAGCGTGTCTGGGGAAGTGATTGTGCCACACAGAGATTTCTGTGTTCAGTTTTGGGCCCCTCACTACAAGAAGGACATTGGGGTACTGGAGTGTGTCCAGAGAAGAGCAACAAAGCTGGTGAAGGGCCTAGAGCATGAGTCTTATGAAGAGTGGCTGAGGGAACTGGGGTTGTTAAGCCTGGAGGAAAGGAGGTAGGGGCTGATCTCTTCTCCCAGGTAAGAGGGGATAGGGCAAGATGAAATGGCCTCCAGTTGCATATGGGGTGGTTTAGATTCAATATCAGAAAAAAAATTCTTCACTGTAAGGGTTGTCAATCATTGGAACAGGCTGCCCAGGGAGGGGGTTGAGTCACCATCCCTGGAGGTATCTAAAAGTCTTGTAGATGTGACACGTAGGGACGAGGTTTATTGTTGGACTTGGCAATGCTAGGTTTATGTTTAAACTCGATGATCTTAAAGGTCTTTTTCAACCAAAATAATTCTATGATTCTATGACAAAAACTTGTGCTGTAGATGTCTGGTGCAGCACTGGAGTGGGTCCACAGGGAGACCATGCCTCCCAATCCTTGGAGGTTTTGAAGACTGAGCTAGGAAAAGCCAAGGCTGGCCTCACAACACCGGAGGTTTGTCTTTGAGCAGGAGGTTGAGAAGAGACCTCCACATGCCCCCCTTCAACTTGAATTTTTCCCCATAGTGGTGCTGTGAATAAAGGCTGCATGCCTACATCATCAGTGACTAATGAGCTTTAGAAATCTGTGTTGAGCAACTGCTCAGGAGAGCAAGAAAAATAAACCATGTGGGAGCAGGTATTTTTTTAATAGAGTGCGTGACTGAGAACGTTCCTTGAAAAGTGGTCAGGGAGCCTCATGGAAGCAACTATATTTATTTTATAGCAAAAAGCATTTATTGTTTGTTAAACACTTAGGACCAGATCCACAGCTAGTGTACACTGCTCTGGCAACACAAAGTGTCTGTAAAACGAGCTTAACTGGCTGATTAATTGGTGTTTATAGCTGCTTTGTTTTGCTGGGGTGGTGAGGTGCAGCCAGAAGAGAGAAGCTGCTGAAATCCACATGTTCAAACTGATGATCCATCTCTCTGTAGGCAAAATAAAAAGGCAAGGTTTACCACATTGAGCTGCTGCCCAGTGTTTCGGTAGAAAAGCAGCGTTCCCTGGGAGTGTGCAGTTCTCTGCATACGTTATACACCTCATCAGCACTGAAACCTAGCTTTCCTCACAGGGATTTCAAGAGAAGCTCTGCAAATAGCTATAATCCTTTCCAAAGGATAATTTAATAGAATATTTAATATAATTTAATAAATGTTTAAAGAACATTTGTTGGGAATGTGTAAGAAGTTATGGCCTTGTCAGTAGATCAAGACTGGTGAGGAGTTTGGTTATAGAAGGTGCCACTAAGCAGAAACATTGGAAAAGGCCCTGATATTGGTGCACACAAGGACACACAGATGTTGATAGAACTTAAAATAACAAGTTTTAGTGCTGCATGGACAAATATGAGCTGCTGAACTGGTGCTGAAAAGAGAATCTCACTATTGCTCTGACAGAGGGTACTTCGGTGCATTGCCTTTTGTTGTCTGTCCTGGTCTCTGGAAGCTGTTGTTGTGCCAGTCTCTTGCTCTCTTGATGTTACTGGGATTAGCCAGTGAGTGAGAAGGCTTGAATACAGCTTGTAACCTCTGTGCTGGTAGGTTCCTGGAGCCTTGTGCTTGGTGGAATGACATTGCTTGAAGAGGCTGACCGAGACCTGCTTTGGGTGCTGTTGTGGTTCTGCCCCAGCCGGGAGCTGAGCACCACGCACCCGCTCGCTCGGGGGGGGCAGAAGGGGGAAAGGGAAAAAAGAAACCAAAGGCAAACCTCATGGATTGGGATAAGGACAGTTTACTGGGACAGCAGAGAGAGAAATAATGATAATAGGACTTTATAGCAAAAATATATCAGACTGGTGACACACAATGCAGTTTCTCACCAAACGGCACAGCTCAGGCCGTACAGCTGAGAGCTGTCCCAAAACCAGACTGTCCCCAAAAACCGTGCGTCCTGGAGCTGCACGCTCCTCCCCCTGCAAGCCCCCCTTTATGCTGAGCATGACATAATTGGCATGGAATACCCATTGGCCAGTTTGGGTCACCTGTCCTGTCTGTGTTCCCTCCCAGCTTCCTGGGCAGGCCCTCTACCCCCTTTTTGTTAGCAGGGCAATATGAACAACTGAAAAGTCCCTGAATGCTTGTCAACGACTAAAAACAACCCCGTGTTACCAGCACTGCTCTCATCCTAACTCCCAACCTAACTCCAAATTAACACTATCCCAGCCAAAACCAGGCCAAGTGCAAAATTAAGATAAAGAGGCAAAAAATCGCTACAAACGGTGGGAGATCTCAGTCCCATCTGGTGTGGCCAGCAACCTCTATTCCTGGTGTCTGGTCTGCTTGCAGCCTGTGCAGTAGCATGGTGCAGGTCATATGTGATGGAGGATGCCACAAAAACTAGAGAAGCCATTCAGGGCAACCAAACTGGTTGCTTGCTTAGATGTCACTTCTTAAAATAACACCACCAACTTGCCACCAAATGTAAAAATAAATGACTTGCATAAGTTGCCTGTTACAGTGCTGGATGCCCAAGGGGTCATATAATGGGAGTTTGGAAAGTCAAGACTTGAAGCATGTGCAGAACCAACCTGTTAAATATGAGGCTGTCAGAGACCAGAACCATTGGTGATGGGTTTAGGAGAAGAGAACCTGCTTTTAATGTGAGTTGCTTTCTAAAAGAAAGTTTAAAAATAGCAAAATGGTTCTGTGCCTCATTTTACACTGACATTTAGCATTTGCCAAAACAAAAATAATGTACTGGTGTGCCTGAACTAGAGGGGATTTTTTTTTTAAAAAGGGGTGGGGTGGGAAGGTTGGACAGGAAAGCTACAAGACATCCCCAGTTTCTGGCAGGAGTCCTGGAATTACATGGTTTCGCTTTCATTGTCTTGCACCAGTCTGTATGAAGAGCCTGGGAAAAGATGCTATTGAGTATTATACATCCTGCTTGTTTTTGCCATTGGGTTTTATAGCAAAGTTTAAAAACTATAAAATTATGCCCTTTATTCTGATCTTGTTTAATATATGTGCTTGCAACAGAGATATCTAGGCTGCTGTGCATGTCACATGCTCCATGATAACTGTGATGGGTTTTGTGTGTGTGTGTGTGTTTCCTTATTTTTTGAAGAGAAGGACATGCCAAGCAGACCTCTAAGAGTGCGTGCCCAGTCTCCCGATGGCAAGTTATCTTTTCGGTGGAAGCCACCTTATGGAGCAGGCTTCAGGGGTCCTCGCAGCAGATCCCAAGGTTACCTCCGTGGGTATGGAGAGAGCAGCCGAAGGATGAGCTACGCACCGCTGATGCAAGAGCGACAAAACCAGGAATCAAGGAAACTAGGTGAGCCAGACTTCCTGACAGCATCAAGCTGAGCTGGCACGCTGCTGCAGTCCCCTGTGGCTGCTGGGTGATCATGGGCCACGTGTTGTGTAGACACCGAAATCCCTTCTTCCTACAAATTAAAATGCTTGCTGTAGCTTGTTCTTAACAGAAAAATACAATGACCAGAGCAGAAACTGTAGCAAAGCTTGGTGCTGCATTAGAGACACCATGTGTGAGTTAGTCTTATTAATAGCAGAGGGAAGGGCTGGAGGGAATAGCCATAGCTCAAATTCTCCTCACATGCAGCAGGACCTCTGTGAAATCCATTGTTTCTTGTTCGTCTTGTACATTTTGTTTCCCTATGTTATTTCAGGCTGGTGGGGCAAGAAATGAATGCCTTAGTTAAATGTATCCAGGCTTGGTATTAAAACTTTCTCATGGACTCTGTACTGGAGTGTTACACTTCTGTGTCCATGTTGACTCCAGTTCCTTTATGAGGTCCTGATCCTCAGGGCTCCTGAGACTATCAGGTTGGCTTCTTCTGCGCTCCCTGCCCCGCCGTGCTCTGGTGGTTTGCACTTATGCCCTAGATCACCTGCCCTTGATTGAAAGGATTTATCATCTCACAGCAGCAACATTTTTATTTCCCCAGAGGTCAAGCATTTCCCTTTTTGCTCTCTGCACCGCTTGCCTGCGTCGCAGCTGACCTGTTTCTGTCCTGCTGCCTGAGCTCCCCTCGCCCAAGCAGGCGCTGGGTCTGCATTCAGCAGCCTTTCTTTGACCCGGGGCTGTTCAGGTGTGTTTGCTTGAAGTTAGGCTTCTTTCCCTCAGAATCTCTCCTGTAGGCTGGAAGTCCATCCCACAGATAGCCTGGCCATGGGTTACAAAATGAGTGATGATTCCAGAACCACATGTGGCTTCCAGAATTCCTGGCTTTGCAATGTAAATGTCTATTTCCCCTTCTGCTTTGTGGGGTTTGTATTAAATGCACAGCTTTATCTCTGTTTTTCCAAAGAGAGGGAACTCTTCAGTCCCCTTTAACAGTCATTTTCCCTTTTCCTAACAGGAATCTCTTACTTATTTCTCATCCCTTCTCTAATACTCACTTTCTCATCTCTCTATGCACTGCTCGTGGAGGGGACACCCTGGCATCTGTGCCGAAGTGACAGGGTCAAGACACATTCTCCTGGGGGATGCTCTCCAGTTTGTTTGATGCCCAGCATGTGCCACTGCTCTGCAGGTTGAGAGCCTGCCCAGGCAGCACAGAAGTCAGTGGAAATCTTGTCATGGACTTGGTGGGAGTTCAGTAATGTACTTAATCTTGATGAGAAATACTGTGTAGTATGGTCTGGAATATCTTGGTTTCACTACTTTTACACTATGTTGTGGGTTGTTTTTTTTAAAGAGGGAGAACAAATGTTGTTTAAATAATCAGATTATCAGGAGAGGAAGTCAATCATAGAATACAGGACTCCTATAACGGTCTTTTCATGATAGTAATTTGCTTTCCTGCTTCTAAAATACCAACCTTACTGATCTTACTGCATGCTTATTGAACCCTCCAATGCTAATATTGTGACTCTAGATTAACTTTCAAGTAAATGTCTCCTTTGGTGTCTCAGAAAAGAATAAAACAGAGTTCTGCCTGAAAAGACTAAATTTTTTTTTCAAAGAATAATGTAACAAGAAAGCCTCTGTTTTTATTCTGCATGTGCAGCCTCTGAATCAGTTCACGTGGTTTCGCTGCCATCAAGGAGCTCCCAAGGACGGAGCCAACCTGTCTACAGGTCATCTTTAACTAAAAGAAAAGTCACAGGTATGTTTCATTCCTATTGGCTGTCAATTCATGGAGACATCTGAATGCAGTGAGATAGCTTTGTAATTTTTAGAGTACAAGTCTTTCAGTGTTGGAGCTGCTAGGTCTTTCTGTGTTGAAGAGCTTGATGGATGTCTCCAATTACTTCTCTAATTCAAGCAGGATTAATAAAATGGTATGACTCTGCTACATGATGGTTGAGTTTCTGTTGTTGGGTTTTTTGGGTTTGGTTTTGTTTTTTTTTAATCTCCTCCTCTCTAGCTATTGACAGATAATATGAACTGCAGTAACTGCCTGAGAAGACTTGATTAAATCAAAGCCAGGACCTCCACAACAGTATGCCTTCTTTGTCAGATCTCCACACCCTTTTCTGAAGGGTTGATTTCCAGAAGCCTAAGCCTGCTTGGCAAAAGTTTTCACTTTCTTTTGGAAAGAAGGCATTACATACTGCTACCAAAGTTAAAAAGGATGATCAAGACTGAGTCATCTCCATACCAGTGCTGCTTTCTTGTCCTCTCGCACTGAGCTGCTGTGGGGGATGGTAGAGTGTTTTGGATATTTTGAGGGTGATGCAGAACAGCTTTCTCACAACTGAGAAACGTGGTGTATTGAAATACTACCTCACACCTTTTTTGGGGAAGCGATGCTATCCATTCCTCCAGTTCACTTTCCTCAGGTGTTCCCATTGCAAAACTTTGTGAAAAGGTCCCATAAACCATTTTTGAGTAACAGATGGGCCCCCTCAGCCCCTTTTGTGTAGTAACTGTTTGGCTTGGAAAACCTGGAGTTGTCTGAGAACCCTCTGTATTAGAAACCTGACTGAAAGAAGTGAAATGTGCTTGCCTGCTGCCTGTCTTCTGGGCGGACAGTGCTGGGGTTTAGGGTAACATGTCACCTGCTGAGGAGAAGGGCAATCTTACCCTGGACTTTGGTCATACATGAGTAAAGTCCCTAGAGAATGAAATTGTTCACCAAAGTACCCCCTTTCCTTTCCTGAGACACCAATAGTTTTCCAGTGTTACTCTTCTGTAAAACTAGGGCTGGAAAGTTGCACCTTGTGCATTCTGTGCCTCTGGGAGACTCGGAAATACTCACTGTGACGCTCATGGGAAGAGTAATAAGGCTTTCATGGGACAGTAGGTAGACTAGACTGGAAAAAATCTGATGGACAACCACCTCTTTGAAGCACTCAAAAATGTAAAATATGGAGGAATTCTCCCTTGTGAAGAATTTTTGACAGCCCCTGGTTTTATTGCCCTTCTAACTAGAAAACAAAATGTAAAATCTCTAAATTTTTTGTAAGGCAAAATATCTGCTCTCCAGCAGTGAGTTTGCCAGACACAATGAATGTCAGTAAGTCGTTAAGACATCTGCTGTAAGTAACAGTTTGGGGACGAATAGAACATTGAAGAACTGCAGAATGTATTAGTAACCTGGCCTTGTAAGCAGACAACTAGCAGAAGAAATAATGCTTCCATGAGGTATCATCAGTAATCAAAATACTTGGTTTTCCATTGCTGCTGTATTTGTTATTCATCTGTGCTCTGTGTGTACTATAACATCATCTGGGTTTCTTTATAATAATTACAATGTTTTTATTGATATGGTATTTTCTTCTACCATTTCAGAGGAGGAAGAGGTGGAGGTGGCACAAGACATAACTGTTCGAGTTATGTCCTCTCAGTCTGTGCTTGTTGCTTGGACAGACCCACTGTATGAGAAACAGAAGGCTGCAGCAAATAGGTAGTTAGCCTTGTGTTTTCTTATCTGAATGCATCCTGAAGGTGAACTGCTGCCAATGCACTACTGATTAGTTTTGCATTGATTTAATTACAGTTGGTTATGAGAGCAATTTACTTTAGGTCATTGGAATTCTCACATTCCTACAAAAGACAGTGGCTGGTAGGGGATGCTTCAGAGGAACTGTTAGAAAACATCATGTTGGTGGATGTGGGGTGATGCACCCTCCTTGCCTACTTACGCCCTGGTCTCTGGTGTTTAGGGGTCTGTACGTGCTGGACTACAGGGGTTTAGACCCCTTCTGAAACGTCAGCACCAAATGGGGAGATTTTGCTCTTGCTGGTTATTACCACAGTCAGCAAATCCCTATGCGTGCATGGGGACAGAAGGGGTGGGGGACAGGGCACAGCCCACGGGGGCAGGGTGTTGCGTTGGACTATCGGAATTGTCAGACTACAGCTTCAAGGCAACCATGTGGCAGGTGAAGGAAGCATCACTGCAATGGGAAAGATGCCCACCAGTGCTCCCTGCATCTGCTGACCCTTTTGAAACGCCATGCAGCTGGGACTGAGCAGGTTTGGCGGCTCTTGTGAGTGGGAGAGCTTGGCTTGTAGTAGCATACTGCAGCAGTTGGAGATCAAAATAAACAGAGAAACAGGCTGGAAGCTGCCAAAGGCCTGAAAGCTCTGGATTATGTTGCTCAGCCTGGGAACAGTGAAGGGCTGTGAAGCACCGCAAGGGGCACAGTATGAAAAGTGGAAATTTCAGATGTTCTCAGTTTCCTTGTGGAAGCGATTAGCTGGGCAAACACGTGGGAACCAAGTCACCGGTGCTGGTCTGGGATTGAGGGGCTTCCAGCCATCCAGCCATGGGGGAATGAGATGGTGGAGTGGAGTCCTCTGGGGTGCCTGGCTTAGTTCAGAAAGCCCTATGACTCCCCCTGTGGCAGGGGGTTGTTTTCAGTAGGGGGCTGGAAAGACCAGTCTGTCCCTTGGTGGGAAAGCAATCAGACTCCGTTAGAGGAAGGCACAGATGTTTACTTAAAAGGTGCTGGCTCTTGGTGGTGGTACTTTGTTGATGTATTTTGGTAGGTTCCCCAGTAAGGCCCAGCAGGTTAGCTGGTGGGAAAGCAGCCCCATCCCTCTCTGCTTCTGCCAGTGCCAGATTTTGGCACATGAGTTGTTATTTCTGTGTGTTTCTGGCCCCAGGCAATACAGTGTTCGCTATCGGGAAAAGGGGGAATCGGCAAGGTGGGATTACAAGCAGGTGTCCAACCGCCGGGCGCTGGTGGAGAATCTAGTGCCAGACACCATGTATGAGTTTGCTGTCCAAATCCTGGAGGGAGAAAAGGAAGGCAAATGGAGCGTGTCTGTTTACCAACGGACCCCAGAGGCAGGTATGTATTTGAAAGGTCTTCAGGGTAATGCAAGTCTTACAGTCAGAGCTGTGAAATAGAGCTGACTTGAGGGAAAGCCAGAGTAAGTGGTTGCCTGGGGAAGCAGAGGGTTGGGAACAAGGGAAGAGCCTGGGTGCTGCTGCCTGTGTCCCTGCAGTGGTGTCCTAGAGAGCACACTGGGGCTGCTCTTGTGGCACAAGGAGAATGGGGTGAAGATGCTTTTGGTGTTTCTGGGCGATGGTTCAGCCCCTTGGACCCATGCAACTCACTGTGCCCCTTCCTTTGGGAGTAGCAGACTGCTTTCCCACTCCGTGGGAAGCAAATTTAAATCCTCCCTTCACCATCGAGAAGCTGTTTGGGCCCCTTTGGTCCAGGGAAGTGGTCTGTAACAACCAAATGACTATACTGTTCCAGCTAAGCCACAGGAGCAGTCTTGTGTGGACAGCCTATTGCTAAGAGCATGGAATAAAATTTCACAACAGGAATTTGATACAGAGGTGTAATATGGACAGGCATGGCCCTGAACCTTGTGTGCTCTTCACAATTATCTTTCAAATGGCTGTATGGGAACTTCTGCTGTGAGGAGAAGGAGGAAAAGGTGTATGCTGTGTGGGTCAGCTTTTCTTAACTTGCCTCTTCTGTGCATGGCTGTTTCACAGCTCCTGCCAGCGCACCTGAAAATTTGGATGTTTGGCCACTAAAGGGGAAACCAACCTCTGTAGCAGCATCCTGGGATGCTCTCCCAGAGAGTGAAGGGAAAGTCAAAGGTAAGTCATCACCGTCAGTTTTTAACTCCCACTTGAAGCCAGTCTGCCGCCCTGCAGCAAGCTGGAACTGCTGACAGTACCAGGATTTTTTCACCTGTTAATAGCTTATACCCCAGCAAGATTTGCTCGTTTCCAGGCCAGTGTCTTCCTTCAAACCACAGCCAGGAAACCATCCTCACCATGTAGCTGGGACATCCAGGGTGTCATGTGTGCACGCTTACCTCTTCTTTCACTATTAAGCAGGTCGAAATGGAGCTCAAGAAGGAAGTTTCCAACAGGACTTGTAACAGTTTAGATGAAGAAGGAGAAGTTGGGTAGTTGCCAAGAGAGTGAGCGGGTTTATGTTGTGTTTTATTTCTAGTTTATCACGGAAGAAAACCCTTGGCTTAAGAAGCAAGTGCAAATAGTGATTTGGGCAGGCATCATGCATAAGCCTTGTGCATTCTAGTGTTAATGTACATGGTCATAAAGGTAATTTGTCAGTAACTTGCATAGGATTTTTTTTTTTTTTATTCCTTTTCCCCTCTGCAAATGAACAGGTTGATTATTGTGGCCGCTTCATTGTCCGGTGTTTGACGGGACTGTGTTCTTGAATTGCATCAGTTTCTGGAGGTGCTGTATCAGCACTGTGGCATCTCAGGATTTAAAAAACTCCTTTGGCCTGGAAGGAAGTGTACCATGTCTGCATACAAGACCCACTTTAAGTGTTCTTCAGGGCAGTGGTGGAATTCCTTCCTCTTTGAAGTCAGTAGAGTGTCTTGCCAATTGCTTCAATGGAACTGCAATTGTATCCAAGAATTATTATTTCTTAGAGTAGGGTCATGCAGGGACATTATCTTAAATTTCAAATCTGCTCCTAATTTTGAGCAGTCTGTAGCCTTTGGTCCATTTTGGTCTGCTGATCTTTACATGATTTATCCAAGACAATCATTTTAAAAATACCTGATATTCAAGGGCTGAATGCTTACACATCTAATACAGAATTGTTTTTCTTGAGTATGAAGGATTACAGGAGAGTTCTTATTTTTAAACTAAATAGATTACTAAAATGATACTTATACTGGCTAAGTGAAACCACTGGATTAGCACTTCATTGTCATTTTAATAGCACGTGGTAATCAGGACTCTTTGTCTTTTGGTCTTTTTGTTTTTCAGCCCTGTCCTTTTACATAGTTATACCACATATTAAAGTAATGGGAGAAAATGCCCTCCAGTAGCCATTTGAGAGTTACCAGAAGTTACACCAGTGCCTCTCCAATTAAAGCAACTCCTGTGTCTCTTAAAACAAACCCAAACAAATCCAAACCTTTCCATGCCTTCTAATATACTGATTTTGTTTTTCAACTGAGCATTAAATGCATTTGCATATAAAAAAACTGATGATTTTTTTTTCTTTATTTTGGTGACCTATGTGTGGCTTATTTCTTAACACAAAGAATATGGGCTTGTTTTCAGAAAAAAAGTAAGTTTCCTGTTTTTTAAGGTGTTGTTACATTCTAGAGCTTTCCCATCATGGTGCTGTGACTCCTGACAGGTTATTCTGTTTCTTTGTGTAGAGAGAGGAAACTGTCAGGCCTTGTAATTTATTTTCTAAATCCAGTCTTGGTCTGATACCCGTGCCTCTTACAGAGGATTGAAAAGAAAAGGAAGCCTGCACATGGCTGTGGTCTTACCTGCACTTCTTGGGAGTGTGATGGGAAGAGTCCTCTTCATGCCTACAATTATTCCTACAGAGGTGAAGCTTCTCTCGATACAGAAAGCTAATACAGAGTGCAGGTACCACAGTCATCCCAAACTGAAAGGTGAGGGCAGGTTGAGTTTCTTAAGCAGCAGCAGCAAGAGCTTCCTTCACTCTCTCAGCAGTGGCATTTGGCTCTGGCTGTAGTTAAGCACAGGGTGTCAGATTTTGATTCTGTTGGACAGGCGTGCTGCTGTTGCCGTTTGGCCATAGGCAGTGCTGTTATTTCCTGGTAGAAGTATCTTTTCCGAGTAAGAACCTCAATCACCCAGGCATGAATTTCGCCTGCTGGCCTGTAGATTACAGCTAAACCCCCTCTAAGCAAAGACTCAGCTGGAAACACTTATATGTGACTGCAGTAATATTGTTTCCAAGATTAAAGTAAGTCCTTTGGTGTTTACACGGGGATGCCCCCAGAGGCTCCAGCACCACTGAGGAATGAGCATATAGCCTTTGGAGCTGGTAGAGTTTCACCACAGTGGCAGAGCTGCTTTTGCCTGCCCAAGGCCTTAAAGTGCAGTGCAGTTATAGCTGTGTCAAGGCTCTGTTGGAAATGTAGGCTAAGAAAGTAATTAATAGTCATGGACAGTGTCAGCTGATTTTAATACTGATATCTTAAATTATAATTATGTGAATCTACCATTTCATTTTTCTGCCACATAATTTCTGTGGGAAAGAGTATTTTTTAGTCCTTATTTGCTACAGACATGGCCACAGTCAGCAACATAACTGTGTGTTGTCCAGCATTGTGAGCAAGTTATGTTTCAGAAGAAAATTCTCTGGATCATGCGTTGTTGGTTGAAAATATCTTGGTAGCTAGTCAGCAAGTTCAGAATTTCTCTTTTTCTTGGGAAGTATAAAATCTGCTTGTGGTCCATGAGCTGTAACAGCACGGGTGTTAGGATTTTAGCAATCCGCACTACCTAATGTTTGCACAGTCTTTCAGACTAGCTTTTCACATGTGGTAGTACAGGGTGTATTTTCCTGGCAATGTGCATACATGTTTTCTGCCTCTGGTGCATTTTCTTTTTATAGGTTTTCTCTGTTACATCTGATTTAGGGCAGCTGATTTTTTTCAGAGGGTTTTTTTTCCCCCTTCATTACTCAGTGTCCAGAAACGAATCAAAAAAAAAGGTCTCCTGGTGCAGCACACCAAACCACACAGTAGTTGGAGCTGTAGCTTTCTCATGTCCCCCACGCCTTCTCTGGAATGCACAGGTGTCATCTGGCTCCCTTGGTGACTCTTGGCTCTGACAGGCATTGTTGCTCATGTGTTTTTACAAAGGTATAGCTAACACACTCTGTCCTAGGCATTAGGTCATTGACGTGATTTGGTTTTGTCTGCTAAGATGAGTAAATGTACATCTTACCCACATATATATGTGTATATATATCTCTCTCTCATGTCTTTATACTCCAGCTGTTGACTTGACGTGCATTGCAAGTGTATTAATTTTAGTAATGCACGTTCTAATTCATCCTGCCCATACAGTCTGTCCGCTGGAAACAGGACTGTTTTCAGTTTCCTCCTTCCAACCGTCTGCCAAATCATTTCAGAATACATTCTTTCATACGCCCCGGCTCTCAAGCCATTTGGAGCAAAGTCCATCACCTACTCTGGAGCTACAACATCAGCCATAATAGACGGTCTGCAGGCCGGGGAGCGCTATATTTTCAAAATTCGTGCGGCAAACAGGAGGGGACCAGGGCCTCAGTCCAAAGCCTTCAGTGTCGCCATCCCAGCAGGTGAGCACCAAGCCTTGCACCGACTGTGTGGTCTGCCCATTCTTGACTTGGTTCCAGTTATGTTCACTCTTACTGACTGTTTGCCTTCGTCGGTGCTCCATCTAACCCATGGGGTTTTACTCCCTTAATTATAGTACTTAGATACTGCTCCTTGTGTTTGCTTCTTGCTGAAAGGATGCTGTTGTGGGGACAGATTTACTGAGTTAACTCAGAATGTGGGTCACAGCCTCAGATAGGATAATGCAGGACTGTGAAGATTTGATTACAGTGATATGATGTTGCAGTCCTGGCTATTAGATGTTTTGAATTTAATTGCTCTCAGTTTTACCCAAGCTATAATAGTTCCACACAGGCTAGTTAAAACAGAACTAGTTATTGTCTCATAGTCTCATAAATTGTCTTGTTCTTGCTACCTGGCTGATTTCTTCTTTTAGTCAGTTTTTTGTGCTTCTCTTGTTATGAATAAACACTTTTTATCTTTTCTTCTATTGTTTTGTATAAACATTCTTTTTCCCCCTCAGATGCTCATGAGGATTCAGTTGCTCAGCAACAAAAAAAAATTCAAGATAACTCAGAGGCTAAAAAACCTGGGAATGGTGGCTCATCTCCTTCTCAAACTTCTGCTGTTTCTTCAAAAGTCCAGCCATCGCTTTCCTCTAAGCAGCCATCTGTTCGTTCACCTAGCGTCAGCGATAGAAAGGATCTTCTTTCTGAATATAAGAATAAAATATTGTCTCGGGGAGGGGTCCTAAGTAAATCTCAGTTACCTTCTAGAAAGACAGGTGAGCTGGAACCTGATCTCCAATCCACTAAAGTGACAGACGATCGTGATTCCTCCCAAGAAGCTCCAACGACACCACCAAAAGCCCAGGATCAGAGGAGGTTTGTTAGACCCTTGTCCCCTAGTCGACCAGTCCACCCTGTCCTTGCCTCAGGGAGGACCTCTGTTCGAACCCAAACATCAGAGGTGTCACGGCAGACAAGCACAGAGAAACACGAGCCACCAGCACTTTTACCATCATCAGCACAAGACTCTTCTGCCTCCTCTGTTCCTAAATACACAGATAATGAAACAAAGCAACTGGGGCAAAGCAACACTAATGTGCCTTCTAAAACCTCTTCCCATCCTCTGCCTGCCAAAAATAATGATCTTGCAGGTAATGTGGGAGGAAAGCCACACCCTGTGCTGGTGAAAGTGTCTTCTAAAACCTCAGAGCCTAGTCGCCTGGCTTTGCCATCAAATCGGCAGTCTGCTATCTCTCCTGAGGTTGTCCCAGGTCGTCTCAGTAGGTCTGGCTCTCTAGGTCATTCACATCAATCAAAATCAGCAGGTTCACATGTCCGTGATAGCCGTAATGAGTTTGACAATGAAGAAGCAGAGGACAAAGCAGAACCTCCCAGTTCTAAGTCACAGCAAACAAAGCTTCCCTCCAGCTCTAGTTCTCATACATGGAAGGATTCAAAATTACCTGCAGTGGCAGCCTCCTCGAGGTCTGCTGTTTCTAGTCATGCTTCACCTCACTCTCGCTCCTCCACCAATGCCAAATCTGACGGAAAGGCTATTGATAAGAATTATAGGGAGGACTCACAAGATGCAAACCCCTTATTTCCTTCTCTGCCCTCTTCCAGGCAGTCTTCTTCAGCAGCCTATTCCAAGAGAAGAAATCCTCATGTTGATTCTGATTCTCACCTCAGAGAGACACACAGTGAAAAGTCACCCCCCTCTGACTCAGAAGAACAACAGAGTCAAGCAGTTGCTCCAGAAAAGCATTCTCTTTTGCAGTCTTCCCTTTCCAAACATAGGCCTGAAGAGCAGGAGAGTCAAGAGGTAAAAGAAACCCTTGCTCGATCAAAACCAACTGTATCTTTGCCTAAAAAGACGTTCCCCACTCATCATCTGTTGGAGAAAGCCTCCCGCTCAGAGGCTCTGCAAAGGGCACACACCAATCCTTCCTTACTGCATTCAAGGGGCCGGCGCCTCCCATCTCCTGTCTCATCCCAGAGTAATGAAGAATTACAGGAAGATGATGAGGAGGATGCAACAGAAGGCAGTGACAGATCGAGAAGCCGCTCTGTGTTTCCTAAAGATGTGTCCTCTTCGAAGAGATTACATGCACCTTTCTCTCAGGGAATCTCAAGTTCATCTCTATCAAAGCAACAGCAGCCAGGTTCTCAGGTATCTTCCTACAAACCAAAACTTACACAACCAGACTCTAGTTCTGCCAGTGATACAGCAAAGCACAACCAGTATAATTCAAGGTTGTCATCCACTTCTTCAAGACAAGCTCGTCCTTCGTTACCTACTCGCTCGATGGTTGCTACAAGAACAGTGTCCCAAACAGAGAAAAAATATGGCCTGTTGCCCTCAAAAGTGTCCAAAGCAGAACTTCCTCAAAAAGTCCCTTCCTCCTCTTCATCTAAATCTCGTCAGTCAGTTTCTAATGAAGAGGATGATTATTATAGTGAATATGATCAGAAAGAAGTGGAAGAGAAGCCCACATCTTTGGCAGAAAAATGGTCCCCTTCTGTTTCTAGAGGTAACAAAAACACATATGATGACACTATTAGCAGTAAAAGGAAATCTATGGACACTCTTCTACCTCACAAAGTAAGCTCTGAAGAGGAAGAGAAGGAAAAAACTCCAACATTAAAAATGTCTTCTCCTGAATCACCAGGAAGCTCTGCCATAGCATCACGGGTTACTCAGTCCTCTAACAAGCATACCTCATCTAAACCAAGCTTTGTCTGGCCACGTTCTTCTATATCCACCACCACACATACAGTTCCTCCTCCAACAGTTTCTTCTTCCACTTTGTCCCCTCGACAACGATTATTGAACTCCAGGCTATGGAGCCCTTCCCAACGGCAATTTGTTAGACCTCCTTATAGACAAGGTATCTGTCTTTGTGGTCTACTGTGGAGGTTGTATACCAGCTTACTACTAACCATGAAATCAGGAAGTTAATAGTCAAGGCATGTCTAGTTACTTAATTTTTTTTCAGTTAATATACGTATATATTTTCATATACATTTTTCTGGAGGCAAGTCTCTGAGCTAGGATGTGAAAATTGCTGCCCTTTATGAGCTGGGTGGCCTGCAGCTCAGTGCCGCTGCATCTCCACTTTTGAGCTGAGTGTGATTCTGCACAGGAGTGATTTTTCAGGAAAGTCCTCCTTTTTACAGGAGTTACAGTTTGTAACTACAACTTTGTATAACAATAGAATTGAACAAGTGGCTGTCCTTAAAAATAGTTTCTTCCCTCACCCCACTTCTTAAATGATTATGAAGATCCCAAACATTTTAATGGCTGTAGTGCTGTCTGGAAATGTTGCCCTGCTTTCTTAAAAAATCAAGTGGGAATAAAGAGATCAAATAAACATGGTAGAAACAAACCATGGGTGTTTAACCTCTTCAGAAGAAACCATTTCAGATGCTTGTGTCAGCTGCGGGGATCTGATGGTGTCACGGCAGTTTCTCATAGCAGATAATAAGTGCCTGGTTACCTGAATGTGGTGAGGGCTCCTTCTCCTCTCATTTATGTCTAGATAAGTCAGAAAGTTAATTTCTTTGAATTTTAAAATGTGTTTTGTAGTATGCACAGCTTTCTTCATAATGGTGTGTTTTCTTCGCTGTTCCAGGTTACAATGGCAGACCTAATCTTACAACGAAAAATGGAAATGGAAATGGAAAAATACCTGGTAATAATGGAAAGCCAAGTGGACAGAGAGTAATCAATGGCCCTCAAGGAACAAAGTGGGTAGGGTGACCTTCTCTCCAAATTCAAGATGGCCTTTTATTGTACTTACATTTTCCTGAAGAAAAGAGAGGAGAGCAGGGCCCTCAGTCAATGAAACTGTAAAATGAGGTTATACTCAGTGATCCAGTTTCCACTGTTCTATTGAAATCTAATTCTACATTTCCTTGTCTGAACATTTTAAATGTCTGATTTCAAGCTTGAATTTTCAACTACAGCATTACTCCCATAGATACAGTGAAACATTTTTCCTCAAAATGAGTGGGACTTATGCTCTCCAGTGACCCAGGGCTTGCCTTCTGTGCTGTGTGACTGGGGACTGCCCAGGATAGCAGCTGTGAAGGATGTGTTCAGCGATGCTTCTCCCAGACTCACACTCTGGGGAGAATCTTGTGCACAAGAGTACTTGTAGTTTTCACTGCTGTTGCAATCTAAATTAACTAATTTTATTATTATTATTATTATTAATCAGTAGACATACTTTTAAATCCCATCTTCTAAAGGACTCAGAGTCATACTGAAATCAGTATTACAGGAATCCACCTTAGAAGTTCACAGCCCAAGAAAATTGAGGGATTTGCTCCTTTGCACATAGGGTCTACAGTAGGCTATATGAATATGGTTGCTGTGCAGCTTTGGAGCCCAGCTCCTGGGGATTTGCTTTCTTCAGTAGTGGTTTTTCAGCGATTACTATACAATTAGTGACTCACTTCTGAAAGTATGTGGATGTTGTAGCTATTCCCGAATATCGTATTTAGCATCTGAATTTCCCTAGGATTTCTATTGCTGTGAAACTTCATTTCACCTCCTCTTATGTTAGCTAAACTTGAGTCCATCTATTGCTTCTAGATTGTAGATCTTGACCGAGGGCTAGTGTTGAATGTTGAAGGAAAATACCTCCAAGATTCCCAAGGCAACCCTCTCCGAGTGAAATTAGGAGGGGACGGACGTACAATTGTTGGTAAGTGACAGCTTCCTTCTTACAGAAAAGAAATCTCTGGGTTTTGTGCACATGGTAAAAGTCTTTGAGCTGTAGAGTGTTTCAGGCATCCCCAGGTCCCATGCAAGCTATTTGGAGGTACTTGTACCTCAAGTCTTCCTCAAGCAGTCAGCACATTGCAGTACCTGGGGAGGCTTTGGGGCATCCTGTGGGGCTCTACAGTACAAGACAGCAGGAATCACTCAAGTCCATCTCACTTGTATCAGCCAGCATTAGAAAGGACTGCAGACCTGAGCCAGGATAAAGATTCACGCCTATTTAGTCTTTGTATGTGTAAAAATAATAATTCTCCACCAATAGCACTGTATCAGCCATATGTATGGGATTATTTTTTCTTCTGAAATTGACCACAAATACTAGAAAGCCACTGTGTGTGTGCTGTGAAAATGCTGCTGTTAGTCTATCGCTCGACCTGTATAGATCTCTTGAATACACATTTAGTGCCTGTTGCTAAATTGGTTACCATGAATGTATACAGTAGCCAGAATTAAGCACAAAAGTTCATCTGAAGTGACAGCATCTCACCAGCTCATTGCAGTTTTAACTTGCACGTTTGACATTAGGGAGCAGAATATGGATTCATCACACCTTTCATCCACAGTTACAAGACTGGCACATTGTGACTCTAAAGTGAAACCTCCTTGAGGCCTTCCAAAGCAGCGTTTATCAAACAGCTGATAAAAGTGAACGCCGCTGTGGTTTATCTGAGGTTCTTCTGACCCATTTTGCAGCTTCCTTAGCCATGACTTTTTCATAGATAACAACCTCCTTCCCTGTCTGCTTTGTTACAGGAGGCTGTAATCACACTCCCGGTGCTCTTGTGGGATCTACTGTTTATAAATACAGTGCTCTGAGCCTGAAATGAATTAATGGTGGGATTTTTTTGGCTTTGTTTTCCTCTCCTAGATGAAAAGGGTGCCCCAATGGTGAGTCCTGATGGAATACCTTTGTTTGGACATGGCAGATTTAGTAAACCCGTAGCAAGTGCACAAGATAAACCAATAATAAGCCTTGGAGGAAAACCTCTGATTGGTCTTGAAATGGTTAAGAAAACAACCACTCCCTCAACTACTACAACAACACCCCCAACAACTACCACAACGACTACTACGACCACTACAACAACTGTTGCTACAACTACCACCACCACTCCTGAACCAACCACCACTGAACCACCCACTGAGAAACCACCTCCAACCTGTCCTCCAGGCACCTATGGGCAGTATGACGATGAAGGCAACTTGCTGCTTGGGTTCGATGGCCTGCCAGAGTGCAATGGAGAAGGTAACTTCCTTTTGTGCTGTCTGAACGTCTTTCGGCCGTTTGTACAGCGCAGCTGCACAAATGTAAAACAGGAAAGAATCTGCCTCTGAAGGTTTTTGTCAGTGTGATAAACCAGGAGATTAGAGCAGCTGAAGAAAGGTTTGGGCGTTAAATGGTTTTTCATTGGAAAATGCCAACTTTCCCCGAAGCTGAAGTTTGTAATGAAAGTATGTTGACTTCAGCAAAATTCTCACCTTCTGTGGGATCCAGTCTTATCACATACATACTTGTATGAGTATAGGCCGTAGTTCTGTGGACAAAGCATTCACCTATAATGAACTCGTCCTCCATTTCAGTCCAGGGAAGGACCTGAAGGCACTATACATTTTGTCTATTTTTGTGTTAATTTCTCTCAATAAATTCTGAGAAGTCCAGGGCACTGGCTTTTGCAAATTAAGATTCTTGTTCTCTTGCCAGCCTTCAGAGATAGAGATAGTCTAGCAGGAATGTAGCACAGCATGGTTGAAGCTGAGGAAAGACAGCTCTGACTCTTCACAGATAAGGCAAAGAGTTGTGTACTAATTTCTTTCTTATCTGAAAATATAAATCAGTGCTGGTACATGTCATTATTTCCCTGTTGCAGTTATACAAGTTTAAGATGTGGTTCCAAACTGGAATCCAAAGTAAACAAATATAAATGCAGTAGAGTCTATGGATGTTCCTACCATGTCAGTCATGCCAGCCACATCAGTGGCCAATGGGAGCTGCTCCAGAGCCAGGCCAGTTCACAGTGGACCGGCACACCTTGGCACACAGGGGTTTCCTGAGGCCGGGCCATGCTGGGGGGAATGAATAGATCCACCAGGAGCCAGCAGCTCTTATGGGAGGCACTGATACAGCCTGGGTGCTGCTTAGAGCCATGGTGGCCACCCCACACCTGTGTGAGGCAGCCCAGGGAGCTCCAGCCACTGAGACCGCTGTGGTCAGAGAGGGCAAACAGGGCACAGTGCATCAGGCAGGCCTGGTGTGACACTGCATTTGGTGCAGGAGGGTGCACAAGGAGGGCGTCTCTTTGAAGGAGGGGAATTCCACTGGCTGGGTGGGAGACTTGCACATAACCCAACAACTGACTCCGTTCTGTGACAGGTCAAGGGCACCCATCCTACCTGACCCTCAAGGCAGAATGGTGGGCTCTCATCTGAGAGCAAAGGCTGCAGCTCCAGCTGGGGGGGTGGTGGGGGGTGGGGTCTGCCCCAACAGTGGCCAATGCCTCCACCCAAACTGGTGAAGGGAAAGGCTGCAGTGTAGACCTCGGATTGCAGGAAGTGCCCAGACCTTTATTCCCAGCTGGAGTGCATGGAGCTCTGCCTGGCGATAAGTGAGGAACTGGCTGAGACCTTATGGATCAGGATTAAAGGGAGGAAAGGAACAGTTGGCAATATAGTGGGGACCTGTTACAGGCCACACAGTAAGAAGACCTTGTGGATGAGGGCCTCTATAATAGACAGATTAAAGCAGCCTGATCTCACAAGCCTTAGTTCTCACAGGGGACCTTAACCATGCTGGTATCTGTTGGAGGGACAGCACAGCAGAGTATAAGCAATCCAGGAGGTTCCTGGAAGGCTTTGGTGATAACTTCTCTCTCCAAGTCACAGAGGAGCTGATGAGGAGAGGTGCTATGCTAGACCTTGTTCTCACCAACAAGGAGGGGCTGGTGGGGAATGTGAAGCTCAAGGGCAGCCTTGGCTGCAGTGACCACGAAATGGTGGCGTGGCGTTCATGGTCCTCAGGACAAAAAGGAGGGCACACAGGAAGCTCACTACCCTGAACTTCAGGAGAGCAGACTTTGGCCTCTTCAGGGATCTGTTTGGTTGAATACCATTGGACAAAGCCATGGAGGGAAGAAGGGCCCAAGAAAGCTGGTTAGTATTTAAGGATCACCTCCTCCAAGCTCAGAAGTGATGCATCCCAGTCAGGCAAAAATGCCAAGAAGCCTGCAGGAGCTCCTGAACAAACTCACACATGAAAAGAAAGCCTACAGAATGTGGAAGCAAGGGCAAGTAACCTGGGAGAAATACAAAGAAATTGTCCAAGCAGCCAGGGGCTTCAAGGTCAACAAGAAAAGATTCTTTAGGTACACCAGTGATAAAAGGAAGACTACAGAACATGAGGACCCTCTCTGGAAGAAAACATGACACCTGGTTATTTGGAATATGGAGAAGGCTTAGGTACTCAGCAACCTTTTTGCCTCAATCTTGACCAGCACACAGCCCAAGTGTCAGAAAGCAAAAGCAGAAACTGGGAGAATGAAGAGCTGCCCACTGCAGAATAAAGTTCAGGACCATCTAAGGAACCTGAAAAGGTGTACAAGTGCATGGGACCTGATGAGATGCATCTGTGGGTCCTGAGGGAACTGGCATATAAAGTTGCTAAGCCACAATCCATCAATTTTGAGAAGTTGTGACAGTCTGCCTTAGTTTCCACTGAATGGAAAAGGGGAAACAAAACCTCCGTTTTTAAAAAGGGAAGAAAAGGAGGAACCACAGGCCAGCCAGTCTCTCCTATGTGTCTGGCAAGATCATGGAGCAGATTCTTCTGGAAACTATGCATGGAAAATAGGGAGGTAATTGGTGACAGCCAACACGGCTTCACTAAGGGCAAACAGAACCTAGCAAATTTTGTGGCCTTCTATGTCAGGGTTACATAATTGATGGATAAGGGAAGAGCAACTGAAATCATTCACTTGGACATGTGCAAGGTAATTGACACTGTCCTACATGATATCTTTGTCTCCAAATTGGAGAGACATGGATTTGGCAGACGGACCACTTAGTGGGTATGTCATTGGCTGGATGGTCACATTCAAAGAGCTGAGGTCAGTGGCCTGATATCCAAGTGGAGACAGGTGGCATTCCTCAGGGGTTGATATTGGGTGTGGTGCTGTTTAACATCTTTGTTGGTGACATGGCCAGTGGGATCAAGTGCACCCTCAGCACATTTCCCAGTGACACCAAGCTGTGTGGTGCAGTTGATACACTAGAGAGATACCATCCAGAGGGACCTGCACAGGCTTGAAAAGTGGGGCCGTGTGAACCTCATGAAGTTCAAGAAGGCCAAGTGCAAGGTCCTGCACATGGGTCAGGGCAATCCCAAGCACAACTACAGGCTGGACAGAGAATGGATTGAAAGCAGCCCTGAGGAGAATGACTTGTGGGTGTTCGTTGATGAGAATTTTGACAAGAACCTGTGATGTGCACTTGCAGCCCAGATAGCCAACTGTATCCTGCACTGCATCAAAAGAAGCATGNAGAAGGCCAAGTGCAAGGTCCTGCACATGGGTCAGGGCAATCCCAAGCACAACTACAGGCTGGACAGAGAATGGATTGAAAGCAGCCCTGAGGAGAATGACTTGTGGGTGTTCGTTGATGAGAATTTTGACAAGAACCTGTGATGTGCACTTGCAGCCCAGATAGCCAACTGTATCCTGCACTGCATCAAAAGAAGCATGACAAGCAGGTTGAAGGAGGTGATTCTCCCTCTCCAGTCTACTCTTTTGAGACCCCGCTTGGAGTACCAAAAGGACAAGATGGTGCTGGGTTTCCAGTTCTTGTCTGCTATAATTCCTGCCTGGCAATTATGGAGGTTTCTCTGAAGAGTAATCATTAAGATTTTCTTGATCATCTCTCCTTTTTTTTTTTCATCCTGGTGACCTGCCTCAATATTTGACAAATGCAGGACAACAGGCTGCCTGTTCCACAGAGGAATGAATTTGCTTGAAAAGAAAGCATCTTTATGGTATTTGTTTAATGATGGCTGGTTTTGTTTAACAAGTGCAACGTCTATTTCAAGAAGGATAAACAACTACTTGAACTATCAAAATATTAATGCAGTTTTCTCTTGACCATTTCCAAATCATATTTTTATGTTGTCTTTCCCTTAATTCTGAGTCTGGAGAATACCTCAGATCATTTAATGAAATATTTATCCTGCCAAAGCTTGGTGTTTTGTTGCGAAGTACTTTACTCCCAAACATCCATGGGCTACAAGTGCCAAAACCCACCTCCAAATGTTCTACTTAAGCTTTGGCAAATTCACTTACTCTCTGGCAGGATTTTTGCTCTACATAGCAGAATTTATTGACAACATTTCTCTAGATTCAGCAGTATTTAACCATCAAGAAGGACATTGGCCACACACAAATGATTTGTCAGTGAAATCAGCTAAAAGATTTTCCTGAACTTGCAAGGAAGAAAAAGGTGGAGTCTTAACCACTTGTTGCGTGTGATAAAATCAAGTGATGGTTGTGCAGTCTGGTGTCCTTACTGATGCCAAAAGACTACAGCAAGGAGTCATAGAAAGACTTGGTCTTGGCTAAGTATCTGGTACTGGCAGGGTTCACTGAAGAGCAGCAGCGAAGGATGATGGAACAAGCGGGAGACCTTCAGCTGGTGTACACGGAAAAAAAATTATAAAGTGAGAGGTCTTTTGCAAAGTACCTTCATCATCTCCATGCCACAGCTGTTGCTGAAAGTGAAGTAGAAGATGCTGAAAAAGCACCCAAAAAAAAGATAAAATAAAATGTGTTCATGCTGGACTGTGCATAGACAAAAGGCTGACTAACTAGTAGGCATGAAGTTGAAATCTACCTGTTAAAGATTTCTGAGTATCTCAGCCTCTTGTTTACTTGTCTGTAGTCCAAGATGAGTGCATACATTCTAAACATTGGTTGATACTGGCCCACTGTAGTGAGATCTAAAGAATTCAACTAAGGATCAATTTTGGTAGAGAGTGATAGAGCACTGGCTCCCCAGAGAAGTGGTCACAGCACCGAGCTTGACTGAGTTCAAGAAGCATTTGGACAATGATCTCAGTCACATGCTCTGACTTGTCTGGCCCTGTGCAGAGCCAGGAGTTGGACTTGATGATCTTTGTGGGTCCCTTCCAAGTCAGGATATTCTATGATTCTATGATTTATCACTGACTCTCCTCAGAGAAGTCAATTGGCTTCCAACTGGATGATGTCCTAAGGAGTCCCTGCAGAAGTCCACCGTGAGAAAATGTGAGATTTTTCTATATGAAACTATGACAATAATTAACCAATTTCCTCTGTGTTCCAAAACTTATTTTGGCATTAAAATTGCTACTATGTATTTAATGAATATTTGTTGTAGTAGAAAAAAGAGGAATAAGTCTTGTACAATAATCACTGATTCTAAATTTTAAAAAAACTTCAAAATTTCAATGCATTATTCAGACTGTATTTGTGAATTATTTGACATCAGCAGTTGAAAGTTTACATTGTTTGCATTACTATTAAAAGTAACATTGCTGCTTCCATATCAAGTGTTGCAGGAACAAGGAACATTACTAAGTTCTGTGTAGCATCCTGAGGACAAATCTCAAATCTGTCTTTCTCTTCTCTTTGTTGACACACTACCTTCTTCCCAGCCCCAGCATTTCATCAAAGACTTCTGATTGTACCTGCAATGGGCATTCACTTTTTTTCTTTTTTTTTTTTTTTTTTTTGCATTACTTTTACTTTTCATGGCTAATCATAGAATCAGAGAATAGTCTGGGTTGGAAGAGACCCCAAGGATCATACAGCAGCCTTCCCTTCCCCCGTCAGCCTTCTCTTCTCTAGGCTGGACAAGCCCAGCGCCCTCAGCCTCTCTTCGTAGAGGAGGTGCTCCAGCCCTCTAATCCCCTTTTTGACACTCCTCTGAACCCTCTCCAACAGTTCTACATCTTTCTTGTATTGGGGGCCCCAGATCTGGACACAGTACTCCAGATGGGGCCTCACGAGGGCAGAGTAGAGAGGGACAATCACCAACCTGTCCCTGCTGGCCACCCCTCTTCTGATGGAGCCCAGAATACCATTGGCCTTGCGAGCTGCAAGAGCACACTGCTGGCTCATGTTAAGTTTCCCATCCACCATGGCACCCAGGTCCTTCTCAGCAGGGTTATTTCTGAGGAGCTCTTGTGTACTCTTTGGCTTCCCTGCAGAAGCAGTGCTTCCGGATGACACATGTACCCCAGCCTCAGTCCACAGGACCAGGGTAGAGCCAGTGCAAAGCAAAACCCTGGGAAATCCAGCACGAATTACTTCATTCTACACATCCATTCCTTGTGGGCTGCATTATTTGCTAGCGCAGACGCAGTCTGTAAATGTCATGGTTCTGCGGATTGTTTGATTTCTATTCCCCCCAAGAAGTATTTCAGTAGATGTTTTCCGTTTATTTGAATTGTTTGGTTGGCATTTTATGTATAAATTTCTCACATTTTCTGCTCCTCAGACTATAAAATGTTGTCAAATCCTGACCTGAGCGTTACACAGTTGCTGGCAGCCTGCCCTTTCTCCATCACTCCCAGGACTGAAGCTCCTGGACAGTGCCTTTAATCTCAATTTTGAGCAGCAAACCTGAACCCATATCCCCCAGCACAAGTCCTGGCTACTGCAGTTAGCTAGAAGATCACTAAATATGTGGAAGGGACTGTCACTGTTCTGTCTGGAAACCAGGCAGTTGTCTCATTTCTTTACAAATCAACCAGCTCAAGAGTTTTATTTTAAATTTTATTCCAGAGGTATTTTACTGTGCGGGTGGAGATGAGACCACTGAATTCTTACCGCATTTTTCCCTTTCTCTCTCAATAGATACGTTCTCAGGACTGGAGTCAGATGTGACAGCAACTCCAGAGGCATATGTGATATACGATGATGGTACTCTTTTAACTGTAAAAGTCTATTGCAAGTGGCATGTTTTGGGTTGGGTTGTTGGGTTTTTTTCCCTTTTCTCCCTTTGGAAATGGGTTTGAGAGGACATGTTGGTGAATGGGAGCTTATGCAAGCAGTGGTGAGCAGGAAAAGCTTTCCTGAGTCCAGCATCCCATGAAGTTCAAGGGTGCAAAGGCAACTGTTCCTGGATAGGAAGGTCCCTTTCTATCGCTTCTGCAGTCTAACAGGAACCTACTGTGGAAATAAATTCTGTTCAGAGCTGGGTCATGCCATCACAGCTTCAAACCTGGAGTTCTTTTTTCTCTCTGGTACAACTTCTAACTTCATAACAGACAAAGTCAAGAAACTCTTCTAAAATAAAAAAACCAAAATGTTGTCTGATCCCTGGAAACTTGAAATACTGTAGTGAGTTTTTAACCTCACTAATACCTTGTAGAGTTTTTATCTCTACAGAACTGTGAGTATATTTTTTGTCTTCTTTATTTTTTTATTTGGAGTTTGTGTTTACACTATAAAACATGCTCATACTGAGATCACCTACATATAAAATAATTAATCTGCTGAATTAATGTGCAATTTAGGTTGAAGAAGTCTGAAATCAGATAAAAGGAGAAGATGGAAAGATTTTTGCAGTTATATTCGTGCAATCTTGATACTGTTATTCAGGGCACACAAAACTTAGCTGAAGAGGAAGGCTCGAGTCCCAGCACTTAGTTATAAATTTGCACAGGGAATGCAGGTTCTCAGTTACTGGAGCTAGCATTCACTTTTGACCTTCACTTATATCTGATGTTCTGCTTCTTTTAATCCTCAGATTTCTGCTCCTACACCCACATATTAAAGCAGATAAGTACAGACCTCACTTAAACAAAAAGTGTTCCAGTATTAGCTTTCTAGCAGAATTTATGGCTGTAGAATAATAAAAGTTTTTTTCTTGTAGATGCACAGCTGGGATATTAAGGCAAACCAACAAAACAAAACAAAACAATAACAGCAAAAAAGGCATTTAAAAAGAGTGCAGCAACTGAGAGAGAAAGAGATCACAGACTTTTTTTCTCTTTATTCTGATCACTTCTTACTGAGGCCAACTAAGAACGTGGGGAGGAGTGGATGAACTAAAAACTGCCTGTTTTTAAAACTAAAAAGTCCTGTATCCCACATTCCTTGCAGAAAGCAGAATCTCCTCAGTGCACAGGTCTTTTGCCAGGCCTCCCCTTTGGGGCAGGTCACCTGCAGAAAAGAGATGCATTAGCATTTTAAGCAGAAAACACTCAAAGCAGAATCCTACAGCCTGTATAAGGATCTGGTAGTGCTGTAGCTTTTCAAAGAGCACTGGATTTAATGGAACTTTAATCAAGGAGAACTGAATGTCAGGAATATGCCAGTTTGCCTCCCCTTGTGACCCTAATGAGACCACAAATGACAAGCGTGACCCCACACCTCTAAGTTGCAGGAAGGTTTAAGAGCAGTATGAATCACTGGGAGAATAACCCAGAGTTTTCTTTAAAAGCCATTTTTCCACACCCTTATCACTTTCCTTTGGCATCTGAGGGCTGTGACCAGGATTTCAGTTACCATGCTGTCTTTCTTTGGGGATTGTAAAGGCAGGTGGCAGTCAGAGACCATTCAGGGTATTGCTGTATCAATACATTTGTTTGTTGTCACCTTTCTTAGCTGCATGAGTGAGGTCTAAACCAGCAACAACACTGATATTCTAAGGCAAAGACTTTGTGCTCACTGTCTGTCAGTTTGTTAGAAACCCTTGCAAGGCTGAGGTGTGACCAGCTCTGACTTAAAGGCCCATAAGAAATGTGGATCAGGGTGGGTGGCACTCCTTTGGGACTGTGGCTGGTGGCAGAAATGTTTCCATTTCTTCTTACACTTAAGCCAAAATACCATGAAGCAAGCTAACGTTTTTATCTTATGTTTCCCCTGAAGACTATGAATTTTTTGAGAGCACTTTACCACCAGCCACCACCACTGTCACCACCACCACCACTGCTTCTACAACGAGAGAGTCAGAAGTTGTCTATCCAGAGACGAGCCTTGTTGGCACCGGCCCTGTGTCAGAGTATGATATTGCTGGGAAGAAGCGCTTCACTGGTAAGGACGTCCTTTGGTTTATGTAGCTTACTACTTGTGCTGCAAAGAGCTCTTCTTGTAGCAAGGTCAGCCTGTAAGCTGAGACCATTTAGCAAATAGATCCAGAAGACTAGTGTGTGATCTTTCTAAGGATTGCCACCTGGGAAACCCACACAGCCATACTTTGTTCATAGCTCAGATGCTTGTATGTCTGTGTGTAGACCCACATCAGTTGTGTTGAAGCAATGCAAACCTCTGTACTCTTTCAGCAGAAGTGCTCTGCTTTGTGTACTGCTAGCTGAGGTCAGTGAGAAATCAAGAGTGTCTACGCAGCTCTACTGCATCATTTTAAGTTTACACCAGTAGTTCAATCAGTGCAAGTTTCCATGTAGGTGTGAGTGTTCTTTAGGGGACCTAATTCTTTTCCACTTACCTGTACAACCCCAGTGATTTCACCCACCTTGCACAAGCATGTAGGTCAAAGGTGTACTTCAAAGTCAAGGAAAGACTGGGAACTTGGGTATCAACTTTCCAAAAAGTACAACTGACAGAGATAACTTTGACTCTGCTATTTGTAGCTTTGCTCCATCACAGGAACTTGGTGAAGGAATCCCCAATACATCACCATGTATATGCGAACCATTCAAGTGTGTAGAAAGGTGTTGCAGCTCTGACTTAAGAGTGGCTCTGCTTCTTTGTCAGTGAAGCAGCTGGGGTATCAGAGCAGAAGGATTTGAAGGTGGAAGGGCACTGCATTTCAGCCTGCACCCCAGGCTGGTGATCCCCAGCATCCCTTTACAAACCTCTGGCATTTGAACTGAACTCAGGTCAGCTGCTGGCTCACCCAGCACTTCAGATGGGACTTCAGAGGATGGAGAGTCAGCTTTAACTCGCATCTTGCCTTCCCTTCCAATATCCACAAGCTTCATGTGGCTTAGAGTGGAGCTCTGCTGCTGGAGTAAAAGATTTGTTTTGATATATGCCAAGACTTTTTCCAGTGCATCTTCAGTTTCCCTGTCCAAAGAATTTCATGATGTTTCTATTCATCTCTCTCACAGACAGTGCTTCTTGATTCATTTAGCTGGAGAGGCTAAAATTAACTTCATTGCGAGATCTGGAAAAAATCCCTTTAGGGCATGAAATCCAATAAGATAAACCAAGAAATGTTGCTTTATGAACGTTTCAAGGCACTAGGGAAATAATATTACCATTTCAATGAGTTGTATTATTGCAACTGAATAAACATTTCCAAAGCAAGTGTTATAGTCCTTACTTTTAATGTTACGGTGACTTTTTAGGCAATAAAAGGACGGTTTAACCTTTTCCTGAACTGAAATGCAAACCCGGTCAGTATAAAGCTTTTAAAAATAAAAGTTTCTCAATTTAAAAATAGAAGGTTGGGAGCACATGCCTGGAAGGTAACAATTCATGTCTTATGGTCCTTCAGTACCTAGGGAACCACAGCAATAATCCCTTCTTTCAGCCTGGTCAGACTTCACCTTGGAATCACTCTTCTTGTTCTCTCTGTTGTTTCACACCAGCTTCAGGATGTTTGTGTAAGAACTAACCACTGAGACATGGTAAAGTCTTGGATGATCGGAGGCCCTGGCAGGGATCGGTTCCCACATGGACAAAAGCAGAGTTTGGGTGACATTTCCACCCCACCTCCAGAGCAGCTGGAAGTAGCATGCAGAGGGTCCTGCAGTCTGACCACTTTCTTTGGCCTCAGTCCTTCTCTCTTTGCACAGTGGGGTACAGTTGTGAGTGTGGCGTAGACCTGATTATTGGTATCCTGTTTTAAAATGCTTCACAAAATTTCACTCTCTTCTTTCCAGGAAACTGCCAGCCTGTGTGCTACTCCGTAGTACCTACAAACTGCTAACTAAACACTACCCTGTCTCTTCCAGCTCCGTATGTGACCTATCTCAATAAAGATCCAGCAGCCCCCTGCTCCTTGACAGAGGCCCTGGAGCACTTCCAAGTGGAGAGCCTTGATGAAATCATCCCTAATGACCTCAGGGAGAAAGAGCTGCGTCCCCTGAAAGCCCCTCACAACATTACTGTCGTGGCAGTTGAAGGCTGTCATTCCTTCGTTATTGTGGACTGGGCCAAACCTGCTCGAGGAGACATGGTAACAGGTACTCCCCTGAAGGTTGCTCTCCTGATGTGGTTATGAGGAAGGGTGCAGTTTTCTGAACTGACAATTTTTACCTTAAACTGAGCCAGCAGCTCATGAAGTTCTCGCTCCTCTGTAGTTTTCTGAGGAGGTGAGCTACTTTCTGAGAAGTGAGAAAGGTCCTTCAGATGCCCCCCCCTCCAAGTGTCAGACCAACCAGCTCATGCTGGTCTATATATTTTAAATATCTTGGCACTACTTTGGTGCCAACAGCTCTGCAGGCACCACTCCTCACCTAGATGATAGCTGTGATAGTGCATTGCTCGGCTGAGCACTTCTGCCCTCCGCCTGCTTTTGGAGCATCTTTCACACGCGGCTTCGGCCTGCTCTGAGCTAAGGTGACTGGCTGGAGCCAGTCTGGGTCCTACCCAGACATGAGTGTGCAACTGGTTTCAACAATGAATCTCAAGAGTCACTGGAAAGTCACTGGAGTAAGTATATAGCCAAAATAGATTAGAATAATAATCAGCCCCTGTTTGTCAGTGGACCCAGGGAGCTGATGTAAGCATTGGAAAAGGCCACCGCTTTGGTGCTTACCTCCAGTTTTTGAGGAGCCTCGACCAGCTCTGCACCTGAGTGGTGGCACCTCACAGAGACAAAGCAGCAATAATGTTTGGGAAGGGAGAAGGTGGCACTTGAACAAGCTGTGTGATGTCTGTCCTACAGCGTTTCATGCTTCAAGGCTGTTGATCTAGTACCTTACGCAGCACAGTTTATGTAACATTGTTTTTGAAAAATCTATGGTATTTTTACCTATCTTAGTTTCTGTACGGTCAGTGCCTCACTTAAAACAGTGAATGGGTTGCCTTTGTCATCTTTTCACCTTCCCTGTGTTTTAAATCAGTATTTACACTTGAGTACCACCCTCTGATGTAATGCTCCATCGTTATGACAGGGTATACTTGTAGCCTGGGATTTTCCAGAAAAATCAGACAGCAAATGACGTTCAGATACAAAGATGAAACCCATAAAATCTTCCACAACACCTAAGGATATAATTAATTAAAAATTTATTTAGAATCCTCACAAGTATTTCTCTTCCTTGTTTACAGGCTATCTGGTTTACAGTGCATCCTATGATGACTTTTTAAAGAATAAGTGGTCAACCAGGACCGCGGGGACTACTCATTTGCCAATTGAGAACCTGAAGCCCAACACCCGGTAAGGATTTAATGCATTCTTTTTTCAATTCTGTTAGGGAAGTAAAACAAATTTGGAGAATTGTCAGTTGTTTTTCTTGGCCTTGGTAGCAGCGTTTACGTCTGATTTAGATTTTAGTCATTCAGACAGCAAATTGTTATGTGAACTGCACAGCTACTTACATAATGTTGATACCATGTTGCCCCTGGAGCAGATGATTGTACACATGTATGTGCTTATGCATCTAAAAAAACATCAGAAGAGAGAAAATTTTATTTTTAAAATGCCTTTTCTAGTCTTATGCATAGCTGATTCAAATTTTTTTGAGAAGAGTATACTAAAGTATACTCCTGGTGAGATGTGATGTGGCCATTCCCACATACTGGCATGGCCAAGGTTTGATACCCAAAGGCTGGAGAAGAGAGAGGCTGCTCTCTGGTCTGTTTTTGCTGTCTGCTCACACTAGTGCCACAAGAGGAGGCTTGGTGGTGTACAGTGAGGCTGTGACAGTTGCTCTAATGTCAATTTTGCAGGAAAATTAGGTCTTGCAAAAAAATCTCACTGAAATGGCAGAACAAAAATGCATACTTTGCATGATATTAGAATGATTCATGGTAATTGGGTGGGAAGTTACTGATCATAGAGAAACTACATTAAAAGTACTTCTAGCAGATCCTTGGTGGCTCTCATATTTTACTCTCAAAGTCTGAGTCTGAAATACTTTTGGTGCTGCTTTGGGCTAGATGATTGTTCTTCGGGTACAGATGACTGCTCTCTCTTAGACACTGGTGGCAGGTGTTGCTTGTGTGTTTGGTAACATGGGAGATGGATTGGGATAGTAGGCTGGGGCTGGCATGCCTCACTTGATGATGAGCTACATGTCAGAGCATCCAATCCTAGGACAGGCACACAGGCTCTGTGCTACATAGAATCATAGAATCATTAAGGTTGGAAAAGACCTTCAAGATCATCTAGTCCAACTGTCCCCCTACCACCTATATTACTTACTAAATCATGCCCCTAAGTATCTCATCCAACCTTTCCTTGACCCTCCTCCACCACCTCCCTGGGCAGCCTGTTCCAATGCCCAACCACTCTTCCTGAGAATAAATTTCTCCTAATTTCTAACCTGAACTTCCACTGGCACAACTTGCAGCCACTCCATCTTGTGCTATCGCTATATATCTGCAAGAAGAGGCCGACCCCCAGCTCACCACAACCTTCTTTCAGGAAGTTATAGAGAGCAATAAGGTCTCCCCTGAGCCTCCTCTTCTCCAGGATAAACAGCCCCAGCTTCCTCAGCTGCTCCTCATAAAACTTGCATTCCAGACCCTTCCCCAGCGTTGTTGCCCTTCTCTGGACACACTCCAGGGTCCTGATGTCTTTTTTGTAGTGAGTGGCCCAAAACACAGAAGAAAGAAACAGTGTCAGCTATAGGATCTTTTCTTTCCAAGATGATTTAGAGATTAAGGGAAGGTTCGGCGGGTTAAAAGCAGTTGATTGAGAACATCAACCTAGAAAACAGAGAATTTGAGCATGGCTTTCATCTAAAACCTTAATAGATTAAATAATGTAATAAGATTAAATAAATAAATTATGAAAAGTCAGTGCTGTGTAGCACTTGGGTCTCAGATATGACCAAGCATATTTTTTCTTTTCTCTCCTGCTGGTCCTGGAACATCCAAGCACCAAGAAACCACCGTGTGTATTAAGAGGGTGCTGCTCCCCTGTCTCCTCCCTGGAAATTTCTCTCCTCCCTGGAAATTTCCCTCCAACCAAAGAGTTCTGGGAACATGGTATCTCTTTGGGAGACCGAGCACTGGAGCAACTTGAGCTCCTTAGGCAGATGCACCAGGGACATGTCCAACAGTGGACACATCTGCAGCATCAAAGACCTGGGTATTTAGTAAACAAAAGGTGCATACTGGGATAGGATAAGCACACTCAGGACACCCAAAGAGTTAAAAACCCAGAAATAAGATGCTACAGGAGAAACATTGTGCCATTTATCTGCTCCTGTTCTGTATACAGCACTGTTGGTCACACATTCATGAGGCTTTTTCTTACATAACCAAGAGATAAAAAGGCAACCATTTCTGAAGATTAATATAGACCTCAGTGCAAGTCTTTTAGAGTGGTTCACATTAAAGCAATATTACTTGCATATTAGAGAGCTGCAACTGCATGCTCATCATCCACTGTTGCCTTGTTATAAAACATCATTGTTGCAAAAGTATGGATAGAGGTGTGGGGTACATTTTATTTTGGGTTTCACCTCTTATGACAAGATGGAAGAGGTCTGAGATCTCCTAAACTGTCTTCCTAGATAGTGAGGGAAGTGAATGCAGACCCATCCACATCCCTGTGACTTGAGCACAACCTTTCCCTAAACATCTCCTCTCCTGTTGCTAGTCCCAGTTCCAGCCTCTGCTTCCCATATTCCTGTACATCCCCAGCCCTTCTCCCCTTCAGCAGCTTACTGTAGTGTCTCCTCCACTCCTTCTCTCTCACCCTGTCTTTCATGCAGGCCAGGCTCAGCTTTTCTTGGCCAGGGTCCTCCATCTCTTGCTACTCTGCCACTTGCACCTCTTCACTGTCTTTCAGTCAAGTGTCCCTCTCCTGCTGCCCAAGGAGAGTGCTGAAGGCCAGTGATAGCTCTCTGCTTCTCGTGCCCAACACCTCAAGGGCTCCAGGTCACCAGGAAGAATGATTGCAGTGAAATCCCCCAGGAGCCCTGTAGCCACTCTCCCGGCCATGCTCAGTGCAGGGGAATTGGTGGGAATTGAGCACAAACCTGTGATACATCTGTGGAGTTGCACGTTAACTCCAGGCTTCAGAAGGTCACAGTTTGGCTGTACCTGAATGGAGTTTTATAGGAACAACAGGGTTATAGGTTCACACATCTCCGGTAACCTAGTAACTCCCATGTCAAGTAGTAAGGAGGTTCAAGCAAGCCATACTTTGCTTAAGCATATTATTTCCCCAGCATCTTACTGAAGAATGATATAATCAGTTGTCCTCTGTTGTACACTCTGTGGAGGCAATAAAAGCCTCATGTGGGGTTTGTGGTGGGGAAGGAGGGTTCTTTACAACAGAGAAATTATGTCTATTGGCCAATCTCATTTACATTATCCAAATCCACAGGCTGAATTGATTACATATTTTTTTGTCTTTAAAAATAACTCCCTAACCACTGGGAAAAGACCCCCATGCCTAACTAAGAAAGTATGGCATGAAGCTAGTCTAAAAATTCATTTAAGGCATATTTACTGTATGCAGTTGCTATTGACTGCTTGGTGTCCCATGAGGGGTCACTGGTGGTGCGATCTCGTGGCATGCGCGGAGTATCAAAGAAGGGTTGGCATCTTGGCAGAAGTCAGCCCTAGAGAAGATTTGAAGCTGTCAGCATCTCCTAGAAAACATCTGCCTAGTGTTTAGGTTTTAGACACAGAACGGAAGCCTGTGTTTAACCCATGTCTTAAGTTTTCTTCCGAGGCCTGGCCTAACTTCCATTTGAGAAGTGGAAGTTTTTCCATTAGCAAAACTCTGGTGAGCTTCGGTGGGCACAAGAGCTGCTTCCTTGTGACATGTGAATGTAAATGCTAAAATTACTTTAAACCCTACTAAATCTTAAAAATGGCAAGCTTGACAATGCCCCTTAATCCTCAGTCGTCATTGAAGACTAATGCAAAGGGCTGGCCAACATCTGCTGAACCACTACATCCAGGCTTCTGCAGTCACAAACATTATAATCCTTGTCATAAACATCTCAGTCTTCCTTAGGCATGGTTAGGCTTTTCCCTGCCTTTCTGCAGAAAAGCTGTGGCAGTGCCTGATGAGAATGGCTGGATAGTCTGATGACTTAAAACACCATCTTATACCACTATATCGTCATGTCCTATCATCAAATCTTCTTCCCTGTCCACTTGTTTTTTGTTTCTTCCAGGGACATTTTGATCCCACAGTGCTTGCTACCACTTCCAGTGCTGTACAGAGCATTTCACTGGAGGTTCTAAAACATTTTCTCAGGGCTCACAACTGCAAACAGAGCCTGTATCTTCTGGCTCTGTGGGCCAGATGCACGAAAAGCTTGTGTTTCCTTTATCTCCTCCACTAAAGTAAAGCCTCAGTACATCCAACAAGCAGCATCGGCCACAGCTGGCTACTGGGTATCACCAGGCAGCACAAAAGAGGTAAGATGTCAAAGAAACCCTTGTCCTGTGCAAGTGGTTGGCCTGTGTGGCACATACCTAACTCACACCAGCTGCATAAGAAGTGCCTCCTCCAGATCCACACTAGGGCCTTATAATTTGTTGTAAATATTCATGAGGGATCTAGTGCTAGGCCATTTTTGATGGAGGGAGACACTTTGCACTAGCCTTTGGACCTGCAGGTAGCTGATTTACGCATTTTTCTTCTGGAGGGATGGTGCAGTGGCAGGAAGAGGGTTTCAGCCCCTGACACATGTTCATGGGAGGAAACCTCCCTGCCCTTCCCTACCTGCTCTCAGCCTCTTTCACCCATCATCTGCACATCCTGGGCACTGGGTCTGTGAGGTGCTGTCACATCAACATGTCCCGTCCCCTTCCTGGGCAGAGTGTGACTGTCCCTGCCAGGCACCCACATGTACCCTCTGTGCATCCACCCTGGCTCTCACTGGGTGCTGATGGGGTCTGGCAGCAACCATCCCACTGTCCCCATGTCTGGCATATAGCCATGGGGATGAACTCCTGCCCTGTCACCTGTGTCCCGTACAGCCAGCGCCGCTGCGAATACCATGGCTGACTGGTGTCCTGCCATCTCTGCTTGCCACTGGACAGAGCACAGGGCCAGGGCGTCCTTGCAGGCATGCCTTTGGAGAGCCTGGAAAAAGGATTTCACAGCTAACTAACAAAACCAGCTGCTTCCCTAGTTAGCCTGTTGAGTGATTATCTCACTTCATAACTGTGAGTGCCAGCAATTTAATCCCAACAGAAGGGAAACACCTTGAATTAAGTCAGAAAATCATTTTCCTCAAAGTGACAGGTATGGTGATAAAATTAGTCTGAATTAATAAAAAATTACATATTCATTGCCCCATTAAAGTTTACTATATCCTTTCTTGATACGTCAGTGGAAGTGGTATTCAGAATCTCAGAGATTTATTCCTAGGAGGAAGAGCTTTCTTCTCTGTACTGAAAATAAACAACAAACAATATTGCGTCTGTTGCCTATTGGTAACAATTAATTGCAGTTCTGAGTAAAATGTAATCAAAGCCCAATAAATTTATATATACTGCAAATTTTGTTCATGGATGTCTGTGATGAAGAACAGTTGAGTTACACTGATTGGAGATTTCCTGGCAAATTCATCAGCTGAAGGATTTTGACTAATGAAAATGTCAGATGCCTGGACCTGGAAAGGCTTTGGCAATTTCTTTTTTGTTTGTCATGTCTGAGAAAGTAATATATCCCGACTGCATTATTTTATTGACATTCTTAATATAGCAATCATAACATCATCTATGTTTAAATCGCAGGTCAGCCAGTCATAAGACCTGGCTCTCTTTCTGGCACAACTAGTGGCTTCTTGTATATATAAAGGCTTAGGAACTAATTTTCCAATTTAGCAGAGAAAAATGTACTCATAACTTAATAGCTGTTTTTTCCAGACAGTCAGGCAGGCTACATGAACAATCATGTGTCCCAGACAGGCTTCCATGTATGTAACGGGACCCGTGAAGGCACAGTTGCCTGGATTGTGTAGGTAACCAGCTCCTGCACTACACATTAGATACAAACCTGCATGTTTTTCCCCACATACGTAGGTGCACATGGTTCTTGGGCTGCTCTCTCCTATATCAGATGTGGATCATCACACTTACATATCTCATGGGACTGCTTTGCAGCTAGCCTCAAAATACACGTATGAAGGGCAGCTAAAGGGTTGCACGGAAGGTCCCACTGTGTTGCAAAGGTGGTAACTAATTACGTCTTTGGAAGTAGTGGGCTATCAGGCACTGTTTTCACTATGTTTTGAAGCATTCCAGAAAGATGTGGACTGGAAAATATTCTGCTCCTCCTCTTCTGAAGCAGTTAAACCAAGCTCTGGGCTGTTAGTACATCTTGGAGCTGTGTTTGGGTCAGTTTGGGACCAAGCATGAGGAGTGGCTACTCTGTGTCCTGTCCCTGTGGCCAGCCTTGTGTCACTAGTGCAGGTAGAAAAGGTGGCTGTGGGTGAAGGAGGTGTGGATGGATGCAGGTGTCCCATGACAGCAGTGGCAATTCAGGGGATTAAAGCAGCGCTCAAGCTGCTGTACTCTGTTCAGGTGGCCCAAAGTAGAGGAGCATGTGGGAGGCTTTTTACCTCACATCTCTTTCTCCAGCCATGCTAAACACTCAGAAGCTGTGGTCAGTAGTACAAAACACAGGCACATGTTTATTCCAGCAAGACAATTGTGCCAGCAAAAGACTCAGCTGTGCTAAATTTCACTACTTTCACTATATTTAGTTACTTTTTGCTGTAGTGTGTGTGTCCTTTAAAAGGAAGCTGTGAGTCCTTTGTGGGAATCATATCACCATTAATTACAGGTAAACTGGCCGCAGAAAGAAGGAATAAAGCTGGTTTCTGGCAAAAGTTGTGGGATGTAGCTTGGACAGGGGGACATGTCCAGGGGTGGGAATGTGTCCTGCATGAGCATGCTCTAGGTCTGGCACAGATACAAAGTAAAGCTTGTGCCACAGAGGAAGGCCAGAAAACTTAAATTCCTGTACCTTACCTGGAAAACCCACCTGCATTTTTTATGCAGTGAACAAGATGACCTGGCACACACCCTAGACATATCCAGCTTCTTCCCCAGCAAAACTCAGTGTTCACAGGACTGTCACCCTTCTGCTGAACAAGTCGATGTTATTTGGACTTCTTTTCAGCCTTTTTATAGAGATCAGTTTGATTTTGAAGCAAAGAAGTTCGCTTTGCATGAAAAAGGTGTTCCTTTTAATAAATGAAGACTTCCACCTTTGCCAAAGTGCTGGTTCATCTGGATGAAGTTTCTGTATCTTTGCTGGTGCTTAGGCTGGAGAGGTTCCTCTCAGGAGCCACCTCCTGGCACTGCTCTGTGGCTATGTCCTTGAGGAACACATACACCTTATGGTACAGGAAAGTGCACATGGTAAAAGTTGTGTGGCAGACTAAAAATATCAAAGCTCTTACAAAGGGATCATGTTGAATTTTCCTGCTACCTGGTAGGCAGGAAAAGTATGAGCATCTTACGTGGCCTTAAACCACATGTTGCACTCTTATGTTGCAAAGACTACATCTCATCTCTTGTGGACAGAAGGGAAGAGAAGGGAGTGAAGTTATTAACATGGATGGTGTCCACGTCTGGTGCATAGACTGTGCCAGGTGGCAGTAGTTCCAGGGATGTCAGGCCACTTTTGCAATGAACCACGCTGTCTCACCATGCAAGCGGAACTGTGCTGACAGGTTTCTGTTCAGGATGGGGAAAGCATTGCCACCAAGAGCAGCCCAGTGTTTTTAATGAAGCAGTGTCGCTTTCACCAGCTGAGTGGCATCAGGCCTGCCACTCAGATGGGACACTGCCATGGGAGGCAATCCACTGCTCGGTGGCAACCATCCCCACGAGTAAGCGCTTGCCCTTTTACATGGGTCGTGTATGGCACTTTTGGAGATGTCTGCTTTTGAATAAGAAGCTAAATCTAGATCCACATGCTATATGGATAACACAGAGGCAAATTGATTTGGTTTTTTTTTATTAATTTCTTTACAAGAGTGAAATTGAGCAAGTATACAAGAAAGGAAAACCTAAATTTAGGCACTTTAAAATGCTGTGCTGGAACTTTTTACAGTAAGCTTCCATTCTAATTGGTTTCTGCTGGATTGAATACAAAGAAAAAAAGGGAAAGAAGAAAACATTAATGCCAGGTTAGGCATCAACTGAAAACCATTGTACTTGGAAATGAAATAAAAATGTGCTTACACATGTACTTCTATAAAAGTGAGAATAATTTTGCTTCTATCGAGTAAACAACATAGTTCTAGTGGCAAAGTCATGTGCTTTGAGTTATGCATGTGATTTAAATACTTTGGGGAATCAGTAAGGCAACATGTGAAGCTTTCTCATATTACTCAAGCACCATGATCTTAATGCTGCTAGAATTTTTAAAGAAAGGTCAAAAGCTTACCTTCTGATCTCAAATAAAGCTGATCCAGTTTTATTTTGCGGTTTGCACCGCTGCTTTTGTAGGAGTTAATCTGGTTTAAAACTGTTCCTGAGATCAGAATTTAATTTCCTTGCAACTTTTAGTCTATTGCTATTGGTTGTTTTGTATAAATTGGATGTAGTTGTGTGTGGGTTTTGGAAGGGAGATGATAAAAATAAATGATCCAAAAATATGCATGGGAGCAATTGTGAAAAGGAGAAATTCGTCTGTATCAGCTAACTTGCATCCTGGCTGGGTATCCACCTCCATTTAATGCAAAGGCAGGCAGGTGGTTTGATACCCTATTTTAATATTATTTATAACTTAGCCCTTGCAGTGGAATCAACATTTTAATCTTATTTTCCCTTTCTTTTTGTTACAGGTACTATTTTAAAGTCCAAGCAAAGAATCCCTTTGGTTATGGGCCTGTTAGCTCTTCAGTCTCGTTTATCACGGAATCTGGTATGCTTTGCCTTTTACTTTCATTTGAAAAATGAATTCCTAAAAATAGATGTGGCAGGGCAACAACTAAAACCAGCACAGTAATAAGGGTGATTATCCTGAACTTCTTGCTCTGAGATTCTTTTTTTTTTTCAGTAAAACTTGGAGAATAATATGTGCTTTTAATACCACTATGAAAATATAAGCGACATTACAGTGAGCTTCAGGGGAACAGGAAGTTGTATTTAAAATACAAAAGACTACTGATGTTCAACAATACAGAAGCAATGGGAAGTTTGATGTCTTTGATAGATTGACCAAACATCCAGTAAATTAGCTTCCTAATTGTGAACAGCTGAACAGTTGGAAGCAGTATTCTCTGGAAGAAATATAGGAAACAATTTTTCCATCAGACGGGCAAAGTTCTCCGGTCTTTTTTTTGCCATGGCATGCTGCTCTTACACAGGGCTAATAGTGCATTCAAGACCAACACCCCCTTCTAAAAATAGTATGTTAAATGAACTATTTTTACCCGTTTCTTCTTCTTCTTCCATTGACCCAGAGGCCAATGACTCCACTGAATAATAAAGGACAAATTTTTCAGCCTTTCCTTGAGTGAAAGGTCTGTTGTGTCTTGAAAAGTTTGCCCTTTTGATGACATGGGGTTTATGCAGTCTCTGCCTTTGCCCATTTGAATTCACCCTGTAGTGCTTGCTTCTAAAGCTCTATTAAGATCCATGGAAGTAAGTCTTCGCAGAAGGGAGACAAAATACAAGGTAAATAAATGGTCATGCATAACATATTCAGATCTTTTTGGAAGGAGTAAGAAGCTCAAGTATAAACTCAAGCATAATATTTAATATGGGACAAATATGGCAGTGTGCCCAGGTGGCCAAGAAGGCCAACAGCATCCTGGCTTGTACCAGAAATAGCGTGGTCAGCAGGACTTGGGAAGTGATTGTGCCCCTGTACTTGGCACTGGTGAGGCTGCACCTCAAGTGCTATGTTCAGTTTTGGGCCTCTCACTAGAGGAAGGACATTGAGGTGCTGGAGTGTGTCCAAAAATGGAAAACAAAGCTGGTGAGGGCCTAGAGCACAAGTCTTACGAGGAGTGGCTGAGGAAACTGGGGTTATTTAGCCTGGAGTAAAGGAGGCTGGGGGGAGTCCTTATTACTCTCCACAACTTCCTGAAAGGACGTAGTAGCCAGGTGGGGTGTTGGTCTCTTCTCCCAAGCAACGAGTGATAGGACAAGGGGAAATGGCCTCCAGTTGCATATGGGGAGGTTTCAATTGGATATTAGGAAAAATTTCTTCATCAAATGGGTTGTCAAGCATTGGAACAGGCTGCCCAGGGAAGTGGTTGAGTCACCATCCCTGAAGTTATTTGAAAAATGTGTAGATGTGGCACTCAGGGACATGGTCTAGTGTTGGACTTGGCAGTGGTGCTAGGTTAATGGTTGGACTCAATGATCTTAAAGGTCTTTTCCAACCTCAGTAATTCTGTGATTCTATACTGTATCTTGCAGGGAGATTTGCTTATTAGCTGGCTGCCAGTAAAGGGGCCTGAATGCCTAGTCTTCCCGTCCAAAATCAGCTACCTTGTGAGCTTTATTTAAGATCTTAAATCCACCAAATTTAAAGTCTTATTTGCAGCACTGATCTTTCATTTGTCATACGGCCAAAGGTGGCTTTCCAGCTGGCACAAGCACAAAAGCAGTTGCTAAAGCTAAAGCCAGATGGTATAGTTACAGTGATGGAATAGATCAGAAGAGATAGAAATTGCTACTTCACAGTGTTCTTCTAGTGCAACTGAAAGGTCTGAACTGATGGAAATATCCAGTAAAGAATGCCATTGCTGGATCAAGCAGCTTGTTGAAAATGTTCACCTTACCCCTGGTAACACACCAAAAAGAACAGAAAACTGTTCTCTTTCATCCAACAGTAAAAGCTCCCTGGAATTTTTCTACCCATTAGTAGACAAGCACTGTGCTTTTACTTTAGGTATTTTGTGCACAGTAAGGGCTAGTTAAGAGATGACAGAAACTGCAATGAAATGAAATACAGACAAGCTAACGCATTGAATCCTGTTCTTTTGCTATCCCTACTCTACACCTATTCCAGACTTCCTTATTTTAAAAAGAGAGTATTTGAAGCAAGCAGAAGCTCCCAAGGAAGTGTGCAGTGCTCCCTGCACTGCCCAGGGTGCTCCTGCAAAAATCCTGCCGCTATGACAAAACCAGTTAAAATGGCCCATTTCAGGTATTTATGAATAGCACTAAACAACAGAGCTAAATGTGATGGATGTCTGAGACTGAGATTTGTATACAAGAGGTAGGTTATGTTTCCCTATGGAGGGCAGGCCTGCAGGTGTAACTTACTCTATATATTCAGAAGTCTACAGTGAAACAGTCTTCCTGCTCTGAGGACCTTCTGAAAAGGGGAAATCTGTTTCAGAGCTGGCTTTGAACTTTGGGACTAATGCCAGTACAGTGAGAGTATATCTACCATCCTGTGGCAAGTTTCATCAACTGAGGAAAACAGTGAAATGATAAGCACTCATTAGCTCTGCAAATTGACAGGACATGTAAATCCCACATTCATAACGTAGCTACAGGTAGCTACTCTGCAAATGACATTCTCTTGAGTGGCACTGTATGTTTCATATTATAAAACAAGGCTTAGAACAAAATATTAATTTTTTTATTAATTTGTTTTATTTTTCCAGACAATCCTCTCCTCATTGTCAGACCACCTGGTAAGTCTTATTCTGCTGTTTCTTTCATGAAGTGCATAAAGCTTGTGCAAAGCAGTTACGATGTAGGTGTTAGAAACATGTTAGCATGCTGTTTGAGTTACATGTTTAAGCAGAAACAGGTAGTAATTCACTGTGATAATTATCAAAACATTTTCTGTCTTGGGACCCCTTATTCTGGTCTTTGAAAAGAAATCTTGTAAAGATATTTTAGAATAAGCACTTGATTTTGGCCCATCTTTTTCCTGCTACAACAGCTTTAGTTGTTTAGTGATAACCATTAAACTTTGTTGCTTCTGTACCTCTGTCCTTGTGTTGCCTGAGCACAGCCTGAAGAGTAGGACTGGGTTTTCCTATCTCTAGTTCTTAGGCTCATCTATACTGATCGTCATGCCCTTATAAATACCGAAAAAAAATCAAGGATTTGTTACTGACCTGAATGATATGCCATGAAGCTGTTGAGCTTCCTTTGTGTTTCCAACTTTGCAATATGCCAGTCCAGCCCCTCAGCAGAAGAGCTGGTTTCCTGGTGCTGGGACCAACCTTGCTGACCTGCACATTGGTAGGGTAACCTCAGGCAGCATGTGCTCTTGGAAGAGATGTGGGGGAAGAGACCTCGTGGTTACTTTGCTCTGTCAGCTTTCCTGTGCAGCTGAAATGGTTGGTTCTGGGGGGTTTTGGCTACATTGTTCATGAAAACAATATCCAGTGTCTCCCTCCCTTCTATGTTTTATTATGGTTGTAGTCTTTTTTTTTTTTTTAATTGTGTCCTCCTAAATGTCTCTGATGATTGACAGATACCGGAGAGCACAAGCACACTGTCTCTGTCAGTCAGTGTGGGAGGCCTCTGAGAGCATTGGCCTTCCCGTGTCACCCATCACCTTCAGGTTTTGTGCTGCTGGTTATTTGGTGGGCCTGTTCGTGGGAAGGAGGTTTTGGAAAGTGATGGCTTTTGCACTTGTGATTTCTGTTTCATCTGGACAAACAGAAAATATTTTTGTGTGGCTGCAGTGGCAGAGATAAGATAGACCAAAAAGAGGTGGCAGAGCTCTGGGAACCTGTGGAAAGGAAGAGCTTCTGGACATCCAGCGCAGCTCTTGTAGGAGATGCTAAATTTATCTTTCGGGATTTTTGGAGGTGGGCAAGTGTGATGGACATAAGCAGACTATTCACAGCAATAAAACTGCATTAGAAGAGTAAAGAGTTTATTGCTTTATTCTAAAGAGAAATATGTGGCCACAGTCCTACGGTCCTCTTAATGCGTGACTGATTTTGTAAAGTCAGTCCAGTTATGTTTGTGTCTGTGCTGATGGGGTTTTGAGGATTGCTGATCAGTGATTGCTTCTCACACACAAGTGTTTGCAGGATTTGGTTGATGTGAAAAGGGAGAAGGAATGACTAATTAAAAAAAAAATCTCAGTCTCACTTGTAAACCACCTCAAAATAGCAGAGTGAAAGCAGGACTTTGTGCTGTACCTAGAGAGAAAAATGCCAGTTACCACATTCAAAGCTCTTTGTATAATTATGTACACACAACTGCAACAGCACTTTCAAAGGAAATTAAATCGCCTTGATTAGCATACAGCAAACTTTTAGTCAAGCCAGTAGGAGTATTTAGTCCTTTGTGTCAGCTGAGCAGTCTCCTCCGCAGCAGCATTCTCCAGAACCTTGTCTGTTATTGGAACCTCATCTGTTTTGTTGTGATGTAGGTAAACAAAGCAGAAGAGTTACATTTCTGATTAGATCTTTCTAATCAAACTGCAAGAATAGACTTTAATTCACATCACAGACTGTTACTTGCTGCAGAATTTTTAGCATCTGTTTTTTAGCAAAAGGATTAAGTTTTGTACTCAGTGTTAAAATGCAAATGATTGTATTTGGTGTTACTGTCAGACCTAAGATCAGACTCTGTTTAGCAAAGAAACTGAGTATCATTAGGTAGAGAAGATGTCTTACTGTTTATTCACTGAAAACTGTGGCTCATGAAATAATTTTGTTTATACTTTTAACAATTATTTTCTACTGCCTAGAAGAGATTTAATCAAGTCCCTTGCTTTCCCCCGCCCCCCCCCCCCCCCCTCTCTCTTTCTGCAATTTT
>VZTU01033839.1:128015-287856 GCA_013400835.1 Zapornia atra
ATTTGTTCTTGAAGTATTATTTCTGGGTATAGAAGAGTCATGCATTGAGACAGAAATGCTAAGGCCTGTCCTTAATTTTGATTTTTTTTTTCTCCAAGGTGGTGAGCCTATCTGGATCCCCTTCACTTTTAAATATGACCCCACTTATTCAGACTGCAGTGGGAAGCAATACGTGAAACGAACTTGGTACCGCAAGTTTGTAGGGGTGGTTCTTTGCAACTCCTTAAGGTACAAGATTTACCTCAGTGATGACCTGAAAGGTAGGCACCAACATTAATTTCTTCATCCATTATTCCTTGCCATCTCCATCTTCTCCCTTTCTGCACCTTGTCTGTGAAGAAGTTGCATGAAAGCTGTCTGGGAATCCTTCTCTCGAGACAGCCAGGCTGCCAGGCTGCCCTGTGTTTGTGTTATGCTCACACTGTCGCAGTAGCTTCCAAGCAGAGTTCCTTACAAGGTGGGAGGAAGTTTCCCTTAAAAACCCTGTGTGGTTTTGTATCCTGAGAAAGCAACGTGCTTTGTATGCGTGTGAAAATAAAGTTCTGCTCCCCACATGTGTTCCTGGGAAGTCCCATGCCAGCTGCAGAGACAGGTGAAACCCAGTACATATGGTCAAACAGGGTAATACACCCTAGAGAGCCCCAGGGCAGATCAGAGTGGGGAGCAGGGAAGGAAAGGCTGGTAGTAGGGTGACTGGGTGAGTGGTGCTCCTCAGGGTTAGTGGTAGCCCTTACACAGGAGTATTTGCTGAGAGATGAAGAGGAAAACTTTCCATATTATTGGAGTACTGGGATTATCTCAATGACTTTTCAGATTATGTTGAAGTGTTATTTTTATTGCAGTGCATTTGTATAGTTTAAAGGCAGTGTTTGGACATCTGATAAGAAACAATCAGGGCAGCACAACCCACTGCAACTGCTAGAGAGAGATCTCCACAGAGTTTTTAGTTTTTCATTTGAGACTGCAGCTAAACTGATGGTATTGACAACTGATTGTCAACTGGAGTGTCTTTTACTTTCTCATGACATGCTGAAATGACAGTTATGGTTAAAATCCCCATTACCTGTTACCGGTGGTGCAGTGTCCTTGAATGTTAAAATGGAGAATATTCCATACTGAGCTATAACTCATCTCTCTCTTGCATAATTTCTCATGAAGGCACCATTCTCCCTCTTTTCAGCCACTGTTTGTTCATTGGTAAATACTGTGTTTGTCACTCTTCCCTCTTACATCTGTTTTCCTGGTGGGAAAGAGCACCCAAACAAAAACAATGCTCAAATAACCTCCCTGTATCATCTTTCAGACACCTTCTACAGCATTGGGGATAGCTGGGGAAGGGGCGAGGACCACTGCCAGTTTGTGGATTCACACCTGGACGGAAGGACGGGACCTCAGACATATGTTGAAGCCTTGCCCACCATCCAAGGTACAGAAATGCAGGAGTGGGGTGCTGGCCAGATGCCTGGCACCCCACTGTGGGTTTAACGTTTAAGGAGAAGGGCTGAGATTGGGTGTCTTTGTCCATGGCTGCTGTCATCTCTCTGAGGAGTCCTGCTCATGCAGTAGGTGGTTAGATGGTCTTGTTCTCAGGCATAGTTGAACAGATTAAAATCCTAGAAGGATATGAGTATTTCAGAGAGAGAGAGACAGACAGACAGACAGACAGAAGCAAAAAGAGGGGAGTAAAATGCAAATCAATTACAGGAACAAAATGCAAAAACCAACAAAAAAAAATTACAGATCTGTGAAACCTTTCTCCTGATGATAGGACCTGCCTCACTCAATCAAGGTGCAAAAACTCTTCCACATGCCACAAATGACCAGCTACATCTCTGCAAATACAGCTTTTGCAGATGGTTTCTGGCCAGTTCATTCAATGCAAAACACATAGGAGTATGTTTTAGTAAATAAAGGTCCGGCTGCAGGACTTTTATCCTGGCCTGGTAGGGATCTCCCTCCAAGTGAAAATTCTCACCTTGAAGGAGTTTCTCTGAGTAAATGGCTCAGCTCACATAGCCATCAGTGTGACAGCTTGCTTCACGAAATGAACCCAATCAAGAAAGCCAGCCAATCTTTTCAATAAATCTATTGATTTAGATTATTCAGTTGGCTTTAATGGTTTCCATGTTAAAATTATTTGTTGACATTCTTTTCATGGTGGCGTTACCAGGAAGAAACTGAAATAGTCACTGATATTTATATGTCACTGGGAAGTAATGCATTTCTCAGTTTAAAGGAGGGATGATTAATCCAGATGTATATCGCTAGGTTTAGGAGACAGAGATAGAAAGCACACAGAAATTATGTTATTGGCACAAGACATGAGTATTTCAGATGTTCCAGTGCACGAGCTATGCAGAGAAGAATGCTGCACTTCTCCTAATGCTTTAAGCAGTCACATTTTTTCTGCAGATGAAGAAAGAGGCTTAACTCCATATTTACTGCATGAAATAATACCTTTTTTTTTTGCAAGAAGCTGATGTTGGTTGATAGTCTCTTGAGCCCACTGAGATAATATGATTTGATGGTATTTCTTTGCCCCAGAGTCCTTCGTATGTTTTAACTGACTTGCAGACTTCATAAACACAGCTGAAGTATAGCCACCTTTTGGAGTAAAATCCAGAAGTGCTTTGGCAAACCACAGCATTACTCAATAGTTAAAGAGATTTTGGACAGTAAAACCTATGAGATCTACGAGAATGACAAAGGACCAGAGTTAAATCATTCAAGAAAGATCTAAAGCAAATACCAGGATGAGCAAATGCCCTTTTGACAAAACTCCTTAGCAGACAGCTTCTAAGTTTCCATTCGGGCTCTGGGACTGACTCTCACTGGATCCACTACATTTGTTAAGTTACCATGTCTTTGCTTTGAAATGCAAATGGACATTTTTTCCTCCCGACAGGGTATTACCGCCAGTACCGCCAGGAGCCCGTCTCGTTTGGACGCATTGGATACATGACACCCTACTACTACGTGGGCTGGTATGAGTGCGGCGTGCCCATCCCAGGGAAATGGTAGCAGTCTGCTTTCCTATCTTAGGCAGACCATGCTTTTCAACTGATTCCTACCAGAGGACTGTGAGCAACTGATTCAGAAAAGAAAGGGAAAATAAATTAAAAAAAAAAAAAGAAAGAAATGAGGCAAACCGGTGAAGACCAACTGCTCAAGAAACCTCCATGAAGCCAAACATGGTCCTCAGTTGACCAGCCTAAATCTGTGGTGCTGCTTGATTTCTGCTTGGAAGCAGGGACAGGATCTAGGTCTGGTGTCCTGTCTTCCTCCTCTGGGTGATTCAGGCACGGAGAGGAGGTCGCAATGTGTGCGACCTGTGAAAACTAGAACTGTATTAGCCTTGAAAATGTGGAAGTTTCTTATATCTTGCAGGAACGACCTAAGCATGCTGTGCTTGCTTAATGGGATGCTAAACTGTCTTTTGCTGCCCGTCAGGGCTCCTCTATGCAATCGTGCCACATAATCAGCTGCCCACCGAAGGCAATATATTCTCCTGAAGACTTACCCACTGTGGGTTTGCCCACTGCTGGACTAATCACCAGGTCACAGTGTAAATTCACTTTAAGATATATATCTATATAAATACAGTACTGTACAATTGCAGAAATACTGCTTAGAGATGCTGAGTTTTTCTTGTTCACTAGATAAATATGGTTGGAATTTTTATGTAAAAGGTGCTGTTAATTCTGTGAGATATTGCCATGCACAATATGTTAACCAAGGAAAGAGCTGTATTCTTCTCTGTGAGTACTGTTGATCTAACATTTGAACTATTGATCAAAGACCCGTGTAATACTTCCTTGGCAGCCTTTGGACTGGATGTTCAATGGGAGTCTACCCCTCTCTCTGTGTTAGAGTGGCACTGTATAGTCCAGCAAAAACACATATTCAGCAGTTTATGACCACGAGTTAAACTTCATGGCCTTCACCATCTAAAACTTTTAACGCAACTTTTCTTCAATCCATTCTCATCCTATTTGGTGTGTTACTTACTTCTTGTCAGTATCTTTTACTTTCACTGTGTGGAGGCATGGGATGAGTAACTTGCAAATTAGAAACTGCTTTTAACTTATTTGCTTTCCAAAAAGAAACCCAAGCCACCGATACAAGTGTCAGCTAGCAGGAAACTCATTTGATTTTGATCCGTCCTGGGGAAAAATTGGGATACAGTTCACTGAAAATACTACTGAAATCTCTTCCATCCACACCAGAAAGCAACAACTGACATGGATGAAAAGTACAATGATGATTTTTAGTGGGCATTTGGAAGCTTGCTATAGCATAGGATTTTAGTAGTCCTCCTGTCAAATTTAGCATTGAAGGTTTACTCAGTAATTTTCATGATCTTACTGTTCTGTGGTAACATCTCAAGAGCTTTTGCTAATGGTAGTAAGACTCCCCTAGTCTGACAGCCTGGGAGAGGAGCAGCATAACTATGGGATGGATCCAGTCTCTGGTCCATTCCTCGCTCTCGTTCCAGCAGCTCACACGTAGTGTAGGACTAATACCTTTTCAGTTGCTTCCTGTAGTTACTGTAAATTGTGTGGGGCAAAAAAAAAAAAAAAGGGAACTAAAGTGATTAAAAGAGCATTTTATTTTTCATGGTGATTTGGGTTTTAACATTTTAATTTTCCTCACATACTTTTGCTTCAGTACAGTGCTAAATATATGGGCTTGAAGTATAATGTTTTTCCTTAATAAACCTATGATACATGGTTTCATTTCTATTTCATCCTTTCTGGTCATCTGTGTCTGACAAAGTGAAAAATGGTTAGCTTTCAAAGAGTCTTCTTTGGGAGAGGTGTCAACTTTTCCTAAGGGACTAGAAGCATGTGAGTGTACTGTTCACTTTCAAAGGTGGTTAGTGGCTAGCATGGAGTCATGAAGGGAAAATCTTGCCTGACCAGACTGATCATATTCTTCACTGAGATGTGCAGAGGTGGAGAAAAGTGGGTGTGCTCTACTTTGTCTTTTCTAAAGTGCTTGTCATGGTCTCCAACTGTGTGCTTGTAGCCTGATTGGCAGGGTCTGGCTTGAGTAACTGGACTTTGAGGTAGATGTAAAGTTAGCTGCATCATGAGACTGGTTTTGATCACTACAAGTGGTCAAAACTCATTGCAAAGTCTAAATGACAGCTGGTTTTAAGTGCTACCGGTATTGGGACCAACGCTGTCCGATGATGTGGATGATGGGATGGAGTGCATGGATGGAGCGCGCCATCAGCAAGCGTGTGGCTGATACTAAACTGAGTCCGGGGAGTGGATAGTGTGCTGGAAGTCAGAGATGTTGACTAGATGGACTTTTATGGGCTGGAGAAAGGAACTGGCAGGAATCTCATGCACTTCAACAAAAGGAAAAGTCCTGCATGTGGGATGGAATAGCCCCTTGAAGCCATACAGGCTGGGGTGACTGTCCAGAGGGCAGCTTTGCAGAAAAGGACCTGAGGGTCCTTGCGGACAGTTTGAACACTCCAGAGATCCATTCAAACCTAAATTATCCTGTGACTTTTCTATGATTGTAGAGGAGGCATATGATAATAAAATGTAGTTTCTCTATAATTCAATCAAAGTCATGCCTTGGTCCAGAGCCCTGTCTTCAGGCCACGTGAGTGGGACTTGTGCCACTGATTCTAAAGAGCAGGGACTAGTTTCACCAGTCATGGTTTGGCCTATTGCTTAAAGACAGTTGTTCCCTCTGCACAGACAGTGCAATCTGCATTTTCAGCTTCACAGACCTCAGGAGGGGGTTGATTTGTTCATCTGCAGAGATGTGGCTCCTTCATTCCCTGCTGGAAACACCCTTGGGGTGGGACAGTTCCATTCAGGGTTGTCATCATGGGTGAAGAGCCAAGGCAGTAATTTTTTCTGCAGCTTCAGTTGGGGAGGAACTGGAGGGTACTGGGGCACGGGTGGAGGGCACTGCGCGCTCTTCCCTTCCAATGTAAATCTTCTCTGAGGTTAAACCAGCTAGAGCAGAGTCAGCAGTAGGACACATCAGGGAAACACATGAAATGCAATGGTGTGCAGTGTGTTCACTTTGAGGCCCAGGTAGGTCCTCAGTTCTATGAGGTGATCTGAGAAGCACTATGTCTGCATGGGAGTAAACCCTGTCTCCATCAAAACAGCTCTACAGCTTTGTGACTGCACTGCATGACAGGGAAAATCATAGAGCTCTAGATGCTGCTGATGGGAGAGGAACAGGTCTTTCCCTCCAGCTCTCCTCCCATGCCCCCCTTGCAGGCAAAGCCACATGTACATATGTCCTCCAAGCCCTTGTCACCAGCTCAGAGAAGGCTTTGAGGAGTGTTGCACCAATGCTTCTTTCTTGATGATCCTTCAAGGAATGGGATGGGGTAGAGGAAGGATCCCCGCAGAGAGAAAACCTACACAGCTTGTGCCTGCATCACCTCTGGTCCAAGTCTCTCAGGGGTGGAGGGAGGCCAGGGCCCTGCCTGCTGGGGAATTGTACAGAGCTGGAAAAGGGAGCAAAATGCAACAGGGGAAGGGGTGGGGAGGAAAAGAAGGGCACAGAAGTTGCTTGAAGCATTGTCTGGCCTTGGTCAGTTCCAGATGCTAATCTCATCGCTGTACCATATTTTTGTGGGAATTGTGTTTTCTGCCTCAAAGGCAGCAGGAACAATCGCCAGCATGCGAGAAGTGCCAAGGGCTCTCAGGGGCAGTGGAAGCCCAGCATGGGGACCTGGGACATGAACAGAAGAGCTCTTTAGTGATGAAGGAAGCATTGGGAGTCATTTGGAAAGATAATTGAAGGCCTTCGTGGGAGGTAACCCAACCCACTGAACAATGCGAAATGCTCTTTGTGGTTCTTCCTTACAAGAAACTAGACAGTGTTCTGTCCCCAAAACCCATGTCCTTTTTTTCTTGCCAGGCAGATAGACGTTGTTTGTGTGAAGAGCTGCCTTCCTTGGGCAGAAGAGAATGAGGTAAGTGCAGAAGGGAATGAGGTCAATGCTGCAGCAGCCCAGCTCTGCTTCTCGAGGCAAAGCTGGCATGCAAGGGTGTCTAAAAAATCCTGCCCCTGGAGAGATGCCAGTCTGCCTGAGGGCCCTGAGCTGGTAACATTTGAAAACAAAGCTGAGTCTTGTATTGCTGCTGCCTTTCTCATCGTACTTCTGCATCCCATAAAGCATGAAGCACTCCCGCAGGACTTGTGCCACATCTCTGTGCCAGTTGCACCACAACAGTCACTGAAAAGTGGGAATGAGCACTGGGAGCAGAATAACACCAGAATCGTAGCTGGTACAACAGTCATGGTGTCAACATTGGGAAGTCAGGTGTGAAAGACAACAGCCTGGCCTGCCCAGTCCTTGGGTGGTAACAGTTGCTGTAACTCCTCAGTATCACCAAAACCAGCCTGGCCAGCAGAAGAAGAGCTGGGGGAACCTCCACATGGCACATGCCAAGGAAGTATCAGCAGCATGCCCTTGCAGCGATGAAGGTCAGACACAGACAGAACTGCATTAGGAAGGGCACAGTCAGTGGGCTCAGAGTCTCATTTATCCTTCTCTGCTCAGCACAGGTGAGCCTGCACGTGGAGGGGGCTAGTGCACAGGACGTGCAAGGAGAGGGTGAGCACTGGGTTTATTCAACCTTGAGGAGGGAACACTTGGCCGGCAGAGGTGGATTGAACCAGTATCTTCAACAGCCAAATGGGATTGTAAAGATGGCAGAACCACATTTTTCTGAGATACTCAGTGAAAGGATGAAGGGCAATGGACACAAACTGCAACATGGGAAATTTCAGTGAAGTATTAGGAAAGCATTTTTATCGTGGAGGTGACCAAGCACAGGGACATCAGGTGAGAGAGGTCGGGGAAACTCCACCCCTGAAGATGCTCGTTACTGTCCTGGAGTGGTCCATGAGTAGCCTGATCCAGCTTTGATGCTGGCCTTGCTTTGAGCAGTGTGTTGGACCTGACTTCCAAGGGCTCCTTCCAACCTGTGGTAGTGTGCAAGCCTGTGAATAATACCAACCGCTACATCCTGCAGCCAGGCGAAAAACAGAACTAAGATTTCACAAAGCAAAGTGCAGACTCCTGGAAATTTTCACAGTGGATTTATTTATTGAGAAAAAATGGTCGTAGACTCACAGAATAGCTGAGGTAGGAAGGGACATCTGAGGGTCACCTAGTCCAATCACCTCTGCTGAGAGCAGGGTTAGCTACAGAAGGTTATTCAGGACAGTGCCCTGCCAAGTTTCTTTCCTCCACAGTCTCTCATGGCAACCTGTGCCAGTGTTTTTACCACCATCCCACAATATAAAAAGATTTTTCTTTTGTTTAAATGGGGTTTTCTGTATTTCAGTTTGTGCCCATTGACTTCTGTTCCATCACTGGACACCTCTGAGAAGAGCCTGGCTTCATCTTCTTCACTCCCTGCATCATCTATTTAGGCACATGGATAATATCCCACTAAGCCTTTTTTTTCCAGGCTGAAAAGTCCCAGCTCTCTTACCCATTCCTTATATCAGAGATGCTCCAGTCCCTTCATCATCTTTGTGGCCCTTCATTGGACTTTCTCCTGTATGTCCATCTCTCTCGTACCAGAGACTCCAAAACAACCCAGAGTGCTCTAGGTGTGGCCTCACCAGTGCTGAATAGGAGGAAAAGATCACTTTTTTGGGAATGAACACCCTAAAAAATTGCTGCTTTTGTTTGTTTGGTTGAGATTTTTTTTCCCCGAAATGGAAGTTGCTCCCAGATGAAAGCATGATCATTTGTGAGGGAGTGAGGGGGGCTGCGAGGGCAAGAGAGAGGAGGAGAGTAGTCTCCTAGACTCCTGTAAAGAATTTCTGACCTTGGCTTCTTGCTGTAAGTAGTTCCTGCATGTGTTTTCCAAATGTGACTTGTGCAAGCTCACAGTGGGGTCTGGGGATCAGGTCACACATGAACGCTGGCAGTACCCTCATGCTTATGCCAAAAGCCTCTAGATGGCAGGAGATGCTGTTTGTCCAGGCCCTGCAGCAGGCCCCTGCAGTGGGGAACAGGTGGCAAGGGTGCAGATGGCATGTACATCCAGCACTGCACCCACATAGCAGGACATCCGTTTTGAGAGCACAGTTCTGATCCAGGAGTAGCAAAGGCCCTTCTCAGGTCTTAGAGAGAATCTCTAAGAAAGAGTCCATCCCTCAGAAGGCAAGGCTTGCAGTCTGTTATATCTAAAGCTTGGGAAGGTTCTAAGTAGAAATGGACAAAGTACAAATACACAACATGCTCCTGCTGTGTTTTCTCAGGAGATACTTTTCCTAAAATTGCAGACACTGTGATTTTCCCTGGAGTACTCTGGGCAGCAAGAACCAGTTTCTCTTGCAGTAGAAGTAAAAACATTACAATTTCCCAGAGGCTTTCAAAATGTTCTTGAATGTAATCACAGTGGTGTTTCTGCCCACCTATATGCTTTCCACCTTTCATCCTTCTGAGGACCTTTATTCTGAGAGCTGCAACTCCTCTTCATCCATTGAAAACACAGGCTGTGTTTCTTTAAACTAGTAGTAAAATCCCCAAAAGCTTTCACTGATTCTCCATCATTAACCTCCATTTTTTCCCTTCATTGACCTTCCCCCTTCTCTAATTGGAGATTGTTTCTTGGAGCTGAATGAAGCACTGAGTGTGCCCTGAAAGTATGGTCTAAATTATGTTCAAAATTGCTTTGCAATGGAGCACTCAGAGCTGGTTATTCCCTCCTGACACCCATGAGCATGATCTGTCTTGTCTCACTGACTATCATCTAGCAGATGTTTAACCTGCCATGCCCACACATTTCTGCTGCATAAATGAAGCAGATGTTAAAGCCACAATTCTGTAAGTCCCCCCAAAACACCCAGTAGCAGCATTTCCCCCTTCCCTATGGTCAGTAGCATTATGAGGGAATGAAATGGAGGCAATAAAAGACAGGAGAGGAACTGAGATTGAATTTGCTCCACTCCTTCAGCTCACTCAGCATCTCTGTCTTCATGCTGGTCCCTGTGCTGCCTGGCCCAGCCTGCAAAACATGTCCTGTATGAGCCCTTCTTATGCTGCCCATCACCTCCCTTGTTTGTGGCAAGCTCGTGGACTGGATTTAAGCACTACTGAGTCACCTTCCTCCCCCAGCCTACACATGTCATCACACCGAGTGGTGAGGATCATTTTGGCCAGCCTTGAAAGGAGAGGAGGGAAGGGGAGGCTCCAGATGGCTCCTCAGAGAGTCCCAGCTGCCCTGTTTTTCGGTTGGGACAGCCTTGAAAAAAGCAGAGGACATCTGCAGAGCAGCACCCCTCAGCCCACCAGACCTCCCTGGGCAGACGCTGCAGTCCCATGTCCCAGGAAAGGGCAGGGTGAGAGCCAAGACCTATGTGTCATGGTCACCCATACAGGCAGAGCTGCCGAAAAGCACAGATGAGAGCGGTCCACGGCCGCAAACAGAAGATACACTGTGTGGTTTTCTGTTCTCTATTCAAACATGTATGTAAATACTAGTCAGCTGAGGTCATGTTTAGTTTATGCTGCTAATCAGCAGTAAACAAACAAGGGAAAGCAGTTCCAAGCTGTGAATGTTACCATTTCCTCTCCCTGAATGTAAAAAAACCCAAGATCTACGGAATGAATAGTATTGTCAACACCGGCTTTAGACAGCACAACCTGAACAAAACAGGAGGAGTAACTCTCCAGCATGGAGACTTTTGCCTTGATTTCAAGTAGCTCTACGGGTTATTATTGCCTCTGCAGTTCATTTTTTGGTACTTTCCTCCTCTGAGGTCTTATGTTTCCAAACTGCACCCTGGTAAGCTTGTCCCGCATCAGCCTGGCCTCCCACACACAGCACCCGCGGCCGTGCTGCAGCCCACCAGGTCTCCTGCCAAATATTGCACTAGTCCTGCCCATAAAGGCTCAGAAGCAATCTGTCCAACAGACACGGTGTGTCTTTCAAGGTGATGGGGAATCACCCTCTGGTTAGGTGATTCCCACTTGCTTTGTTTTTGCACAGAAACAAGCTTTCCCACTTGCTTTTTTTTGAACAGAAACGGGCCAGGTTAGGTTGGAGCTTCTCATAACTGACCAGACATTTCCCAGTTACCTTCACTGCTGCTGCTGCTGTAGCTCTCATCTTACAGGTTAAGCTACACTGTTTTTCTGGATTTTCAGTCGTCCTGCTAGAAAGGCACTTTAAGATCTTCTGTTCCAAACAAAAATCTGCTTTTGTTTCTTCCTTTTCAATTTTTATTTTGAAAATTATTCTGGAATTGCATATGCTTAGAGATCTGCCTGGACTGCTTTTCTTTAGAAGTCCAAGGTTTCATAAACAAGAAGGGGCAAGTTGCTAAGTGTAACTCAAATGCCATTTATTCATACAGTTTTTGGATTCCTGTATATATCTGGAGTATGGTCCTGTATACATCAAATGATTAACCTGTATTGAAAACAGGATTAATTCCAAAAGCCATCGCATGTGGTTTAGAGACACAAAGCTTTATAGGGGTGGCTTGAATTGCATCTGAGGAGAAAAATGTGTGGCACTGAACTATAGAGTGCACTTACAACACACGGTACTGCATAGCAAATTCCTACTCAGACCTAGTGATATGCTAATGTTTCTAACAAGCGGGTTATGTACCTATCAGAAGGCTCATGACACTTACACATTTTGCCCAAGACTGAGTTTGTGTCCCAGCACAGAGAGAGGGCACAGGGCTGTTGTCACAATGAAGACCCACCACAGTGCATGCCTGCAGAATTCACAAGGTTATTGAACCTGCTTTGGAATCCCAGCAGTGGGAGGAAAAATACCCTCCTTAAACAAGGGAAAGATTTGCCAGTGCCAACAGTGGGAAGATGACTGAGTGCACATGAAACCCACGTGCAAGATGCAAGAACTTGGAAAATCCTGAAAGCATTTGGCGATCTTTCACTGGTGCACCTGCTGCAGTGCTCTCAAGAGGTTACACAATGTCCCTTGCTACTGCCAGTGACCCCAAACAGCTTGGGGTCAGTTCAGCTGAGTGATCAAAACATGATGCACTTCTAGCCATCCTTCAAGCTTCTGGCATTCCCAGGCCTGGTTTCCTTTGCAGAAAGGGATGGCTGAACCATGGGCTGCCAGTGCAAGCGTCTGTTCATCAGGTATCTTTGGTCTGGCATCAGATGTGTACTTCTGCCTTGCTGAGGGGTGTTCCTATCATCCTGGTGCCTAACTGCAGCTTTCCATTCTTGTCATCCAAGTTTCCATTTGTACAAACATTCCGTGCACCTGAGGTCTTGCAGCTCCCAGGAAGAGCTTCGGACCTAGGAAAAACATTTTCTGGAAATAACAAACCTGTCATGTATCAGGTGGGAGGTAAACATATTGTCATGTAGGTTGATCTCTGCGGCATATAAAATATTGGGATTTTTACATCTGTTATGTAAAACAAGTGAGATATTGCCTAATTTGCCTCTCCCCATTCAGGGCTTTAATAGCTGACCCCGTTACTGTGGAGGGGAGTGTGCTTCTGCACGGTATGCATTCATTTTTCTGTCTCTATCAGCTGCTGTCAGCCACATCAAGCACAACATACCTGTTTTCCAAACAGAAAAAAAGGCAAGAGTCGGTACGATAGCCAGTTGTCCTCTGGGGTCTGCTGACTTTGCCAGGTCTCCCCTTGTTCATTCTTTTATGATGATGATATGCCTTTGGCATGCAACTAAACATCAGGTCTTCTTACTTGGCATTTCACCTAATTTAATAGCAACACGCCAAATAAAGGCTGCTTTGGTCCTCTCGGATCTCACCCTGCCAAGGAGTAACAGGAGAGGATACTGAACGAGTGTCAATGCGGAGCCATCTCGGAGGGTTCTCCTGTATCAGAGAATCCCCTGACAAATATTATTCTTGCCTTAATGTTGCTTTATGCAGTTACAGAAGTATAACAGGGACCTTCTGGAGTCCCCTCTGACTCCTGATGCTTCACAGGGCTGGACTCAGATATCTTGGGGATCCCTTAGCGTGCAACAAAATCTGTCCATGGTTTTCTTCAAGTTCCACTTCCCCTGGGAGACTTGCGCATTGCTGAGGAAGCTCAGATATAGGGAAAACTCCTCAGTGTGTGAGCTGGTTTTCAATCTCATGCCTTTTCCACTTCCTTCTGCTTCTGTTGCTGTCACTGAGCCTGAAAAACTTTAGTAAAAGCCACTTTGGTACAGGATCCACACTTTTCATATATATGTGTCTGTAGTCCACATTCAGAGCCTCCACTAACAGCCAGAACTGCAGGTTCCTGTCATTAGGATACCCAGGGTGTGGGTTAGTCGGGTGCTAATATCTGCAAAGAACCAGGCTGAAGATGGAGGCTCCAGATCAGCTGATTAATCTCCACCTCCCTCCCTAGAAGTAGAAAACTTTTTCACTCCTTGAAAATGCAAAATTTGCCTACTGAAAGCTGAGGTTTCCTATAAAATAAGTATTGATTAGCAGTAGTTGGTTGCCTCAGTACTGGGTTGGAGGCAAGTTTTGGTTTCACTTCAGCTGTCAGCCTCAGGAGAAGAATATTTAGTGGTCTTGGATTTGAATTGTTATATAAAACTGGACAACTGTCTGTTTACAGATGTGATAAACTAAACGCTTGTGTTTGGGCTCACACTGCCACTTCTGCCTCCGTGTGCTGCCAAGAGGGCAGAGCAGCTGAGACAATAGACACACGCTGTGTCAGCAGAGACGTCTTTGTTGTGCTTCACCCATGAAGCTCACTACTTTTAGGGTTGGAAGTGACTATAGAAAATGTGGAACAGGCTGACCAGGCAGGTGGCTGAGTCACCATCCCTGGATGTATTTAAAAGATGGGTAGATGAGGTACTTAGAGACATGGTTTGGTAGAGGACAGGTACGGTTGGACTCAATGATCTTAAAGGTCTTTTCCAACCCAGTGATTCTGTGACTCTGGGAAAACTTGGTATTTCATAAAGTGTGTACAGTGCCAGGTTAGGTTTTGCTTGCCATTTTCCCCATTCCTGATTGATTCTAGGAGTCTGTTCTAGTCATGCAGCAAATGCAGCCTTCTTTGCATGCCTGTCATTGCTGTGCTGTGCTATTTTATGAAAAAAAAAATGTTTATTTGGCCACTGTTGGGCTCCTTTGCGTTTTACGGTGTTGAACTGGGAAGTGCTTCTCCTCCAAGATCTGAGTGGATCTAATGGGAAATAATACACACCCAAACATGCAGATGTGGTTTGACAGAGGCAGAGAAACCCCAGATGAACTGAAATTCTTCCACTTAGGTAGGAAATGGGGATCTTGATATCTGGAATAACCACAGAGAAGCTGACAGAGCAGTGCCAGGTTTACATTTGGCTCCCTTGCTGTGTGGATGCTCCAGTTGTTGGCTGTGTCGATGAGGACAGCTTAAGCCACTCTTGAACTCCAGAAAGCATCTCAAGCAACAGTGCATCCACATCTGAATACATCTTGCTTGCTTAGACTTGTTTTCCAGAGTTTTCAGATTTTTATATAGAGCTTAAACAGGCCACAGTCAGGCACACACATTTGCATATCCAGTTTGTCCCTGGGAAACAAGGAGGAGGTAGGCAGCTGTAGAGGGGCTGAAGTCAGCTATGAGACTTTGCTGTTCCTGAAAGCAGTCAGTCAATCAGGCACATGCTTTTTGCAGTGTCATAGGATGAATGCTTCATTATGAGCTAGCTACAGAGGAAACCCCATAAAATAAATGTTGGCACTGTTATGAACATTTGATGGTTTTGGCCTTGCAGGTGGTCTTTAAAACGAATGGCACTGTACTTCCAGAGTGTCTGAGCAAACATGCTCAGACAGTTATTACCATCTAGAGTTGCAGGAGAAGGAAATGGAAGGTAGAAGTAATTTCTCATCCTCCAGAAAATACGGGGTGGGGGGGGGGGGGGGGGGAGCGGGACATGAATAACTTAAAAAGGTTAATGTGGGTGTTCAAGGAGACCTTTTGCAGGTTTGCACCCAACACAGAAGGAAGGATGTGCGCTAGGACAGTGCTGGGGTTGTGTCACAGGGAGATGTGGAAGTTACCTGAGACCAAGGGGCTTTGACTTGCTGTAACCTCCCTATGCTTATGGTGCAAGGTAAAAGAGCTGCCAGATTCCAAGACCTTCACTGGAACTCTGCTTTCAGGAGACAGAGTGATTCAAAGTTGGTAGCAAAGGATGGCAGTAACAGAGTTGGAGGCATATAGGTATAGGTAAGACACGTTCCTATATGAGAAATGGTTGAAAGCAAGAAGATTTGAATGTCCTGTGATGTTCAAAAAAATTGATACAGGCCCATAGCAGACTGCAGCTATCCCAGGAGAGACCTGGAGATGAGAAGGACCCAGCAGAGCCCAAGGACATGATGGTTAAAAATCCCTTCCAATCCCTGAGTTTCGTGTGAAAGCAGAGTAGCAGAAAACTTGGCATTCAGTGTGTGGGAAGCTGACTTGTCTATGAGTGGGAGGAAGAAGAGTTAATTGCTGAGTGGGAGGGAGGCAGAACTTCACACTGGGAGGTTTTACTTATTTTATGGGGCTTGCTCTGGGCTGTAGAGCTTTTACGGGTCTCTGAGGAAACATCTGATCTGGCTAAAAGTTCTGCTGAGCTGGAAAGAGGACAAAAGTAGCAAGCTACAGATAAGAAAAAAATACTTAAACCAATTTATATTTACCCTTTTTGTAATCCACGTTATTCACATGCCAGTATTTTCTCTTTCCCCCTCACCCCCACCAGTGCAGCCTTTGAAGCACTGAAGTGTCAGAACATTTTTTTTGTAGAGAACACTGCAAAAGTCCCTGGAAATCTTAAACTGAAAAAAACCCCAACAAGTTACATTTCTAAGCCCTGCCATTTCCAGAATGTTGGGGACAAAGACAGAAATCCCTCAAGAAATGAAGTCATCAGATTGGTTTGGGGTTTCACTGGTTTCACTGTTCAGTCTGTGCTGAGAAGGCATTCCAAAATACACAGCTCCTGCTAACACCACTGTCAGAGCACTGCTCCCTCACCCACCTTATAAAGAGCCTTCTCAAATGTATAAAGTAGGAGGAAGGGCCAAGAGTGGAAAGCCCAAAGATCTAAGAGAGACAAAACATTTCTGAGGCAGGTACCTACATTTTGAATCCAGACTGTGGATGGTCAGGATGAGTTTGTGTCTGTTTGTACTGCCAGTACAACACAGACAGGTAGGAAGCAGCTCTAAGACTGTGCTTTTCAAGCCCAATCACTTCCCCTTGGATTGAGACATGCTATTCCAGATCTTCTTTATTAGGGGGAAGTTCTCCACAGAGAGTGGTGAGGTGCTGGAACAGGCTGCCCAGAGAAGTAGTGGATGCCCCGTCCCTGGAAGTGTTCAAGGCCAGGTAGGATGGGGCCCTGGGTAACCTTGTCCAGATCCAGGCCTGGAGGCTGGTGGCCCTGCCTGTGGCAGGGGATTGAAGCTCTGTGATCCTTGGGGTCCCTTCCAACCCAGACCGTTCTATGGTTCTTTGCCTCCTGGAAGCCACAGGTAAGTTTTCTTAAGTAAGCAGTTTCTATACCTATAGTACATTTTCCACTTTTTACATACCACACAGACATTAGAATGCCAGTGTAACGCAGACCCACATTAGATACCCTGGTTGGCACTTTGAGGTACTAGAACAAGCCCTCCATGGAGCACAGAGACCACCAGCAGAGCCTCAGCTCCCCCAACTCTGTTAAGTCCCACTACAAATCCAGTGGTTAGCAAAGACACACTCGTTTGGCACCTTCTGACACGGAAATGTTGAGCTACCTGAAAACTTTTGAAACAGTCATGTTTCCTTCAGAGCAGGGGTGAGGAGCCTTTCCCTTGTTGAGAGCTGAACAGGCCCAAGCACTTGGGCAGCCCTTGTCCCTTAACAATACCCAGTAATGTTGTAATATGAGCCTGGAGGGAAGTTGGATGGCTGGGGACCATAGCAATGACATCACAGATCATAACTAGACCCGAAGGCTCCGCTGTCATTGTTCCCCTGGTGATGAATATGCTTACCAATATCATATGGACCAGGTTAATTTTAAAAGCTTAGTCTGCAAAGTATTTGCAGGCATGTAATTATATTGAATAAATAGGAAGAAACCCCACCGCTCTCATGAACAGAAGACAATTATGGGCACATGATCAGTTGCTAATGGCTCACAGTACCTTCCTCTGCCCTTCCACTGAAGCTTAAGTTGCACAGACATGAAATTGGTGTAGACACAGCCCTGGACAGTGTTTGCTTATTTTCCCACCTCGTAAGAGCAGTGGAAGCTGCTGACGTTTCATATAATTAATTAATTATCCATCCTAACTCAGAATTTCCCCCCTCCCAAATGTTAATAACAAGGGCAGTACTAATAAAGATTTTGCTGCTGTACCTGAGACAGGCATTGCTTCAGGGCACAGGCACCCACACGGGCAGGAAGTGAAGGACTCCACCTATGTCTAAGTGGTGGAGCAATATGCCTGTCTGTCAGTCTACTGATAGAATGCGCTCTGTCCTCAAACTGCTTTGGACTGCACAGAAACTCTGGGCTGCCTGTTTGTCTTCCAGACTGTGCTCAGGGTGAAAAGGCTTCTCCTTACATCCAAACTGAACATCTTTTACTTCAACTTACACCCTTTGTTCCTCGTCCTCCCACTGTACACCACTGTGAAGAACCTGGCTGCAGCTTTGATGGAGAGTGTCTTCCCTGTAGGTACCAGGAGCTGCTGTCAGGTCTCACTGAAACTGTCTCTTCTCCAGGCTGAGCAGAACCAGCTTCCTCAGCCTCTCCTCACAAGGCAAGGGATTTTGCCCTGGCCATATGGGTGGCCCTCTGCTGAAATTTTGCCAGTTTATTGATTACTTCCTAGTACTGGGGCACCCAAAAATGGACACAGTATTCTGAGTGCTGAGTAGGAACAGTCACTTCCCTCGAACTGCTGGCTGTGCTCCTGCTCATGCAGCCCAGGGAGCTGCTGGCTTTCTCTGCTGCCTTTGGACAGAAAGAGCAGAGAGAACAGCCTTGACTCTGCTCACACTTAGTTGCTAATTTTATCCTGGTGGACCTGGGGGCAGCATTTGTACTATTGACTAGATAGCTTTCAGCCTCAGTACTTGAGCTTTGTCTCCCATGATGAGCTGAGGAGAGCAACAGAGGGATGCAGACACCAGATTTTGAAATAACTCCACTGTACTGAACCACAGAACCCAATGAATTTTTAAACTGCTAACTGCTAAAAGCGGAAGGGATGGAAGTAGAGGAAACTGCTATTTATCTGATTAACACAGCTAAATCCAACTCCCAGCCAGACAGTAAGACCTTGCTGGGCAGGCAACTCCTCCCACCTAGCACCAGACCAAACTCTATGATGCTCTCAGCCTGAATCTTTAACTGCTCATTCGTTTTCCTACACCCATATGACTAACGCACACAACACCAGCCAGGAGCTTGGTGGAGCTTAAGGGACCTGTACCACCCTTTCAGGTTTCCTTGGAAGTGCTGCTCTGTGGGGCCTCCATTCTCCCCTGCAAGGGGGTCACGTCCCCAGATGCATCACTGTAAGGAGTCCTGGTCATAGTGGAGCTGCATCCATTATTGCAAAACATGACACTGATACAGAAACCCAGCCAGAAATGCTGGCTTTACCAAGTTAGTGAGAGCCAAAGGAAAATGTTTGTATTCCTTCATCAAGCTGAGCTGCCTGTTTAGATCTGTGAATCCTTCTTCACATACTTTGCAGTTATGGTCATGATACTGCCTGTGAAACATCTGCACCAGCTTGAGGGCAGCTGCCCACAGCATCCCGGAGGCCTGGAAGGACAGATGCCACCATCCAGCAGGACACAGACAGTGACATTACTGTGATCAGGACCCTGAAACAGTGACAGGACCCTGAAGCATCTCAGAAAACAAGAACATTCAAATTACATATCTGCTGAAAGGTTGGCTGGACTGGACCTGGGAAGACTAGCCATTGCTGGCAATGTGTCATATTCTTTCCATCTGCAACAAACTTTTATTGCCGTTTCAGCAAAATTTGGTTAATTCCATTTCCAGTAACTTTTTTTCTTCTCCAAGATGCTCTCTGCTCTTCGGGGGTCTGAGTAAGAGTGGAAGCGCTACAATTTCTTCTGCTGTCTTGCATCTTGTGTTTCCAGCCAAGTCTTGCTGATCCAGAACATTTACATAAGCATAATAAGCATCCAAATCTCTGCACCAGACCCCTAACCATTAGGGATTTTGTTGATCATCGCTAAAAAGGGCCTTTTTAGGGACCCAGTTCTGCAAATGCTTTTGTGCATGACCAGATTCCATGGATTTACTGACTAATGGTCATTTGCAGGATTGGATCATTAAATACTTGTTTGGCATTCAAGAAATTTCCCACTTAGGCCCAAGAGTTATGTCTTCATGGATCCAGGATAAGTCTATGGGTCATTCAAGATGGATATTTTGAAGTCCTGCCAGGGATGAGAATCTGTTCCTTGACAAGGAGGCAACAAGAGCATAGGAGATACTGATGTAATTTAGAAGAGAGGTTAGAAAGAGAGTTTTTCTAGCCCTTAGCCTTAGAGTGTGCTGTTTAATTATTGCAATGCACACAAAATCACCAGTCACTGTACTTCTCATCCCAAAGGTAGCTGTGTCAATTAAGCAATTTTTTAAACAGCAAATGTAATTTCTCTTCCATTCCATTCTTGTGTTGGAGCCTTCCACTCTCACAAGGTTTCCCCTGAGACCACAAAAGCTGGGTTCAAAAACTAGGATACGCCTGGTAGACTCCTGTTACCTTGTTTTCAGAAGTTCCCAGGTGAGCAGAACACCAGTCAATGTAAGATTTGCTCTCAGAGAGGGCAAATGTGGCCTTAAGGGCTGACTGTGCTGCATCCAGGGAGCACCATGCTCTCACAGAGCAGCTCAGTGTTGCTCCATGCTGACTGCATCTGTCACCCTTGTAGGGCTAGATGTGGGCCAGCCTTCATGGAGACGAGGGGCTTTCAGTGCCTTCCCTCTTTACTGCCTTGTCCTCCAAGCACAAATAATCATTTGAATGACAATTAAAGTGAGCCTGAACTAGTGACCCCCTTCAAGCACAGTCCAGAGATTGGGTGATTGATGTTTTTCCATAACACCAGGCAGCCTGGCAGGCATTACTCACATCCCAACAGGTAGCTGTCAGCACCTGAGCCCAAACTGAGCCCCTGCGATTTAGCCTAGCTTCTTAGCACCAGTTAGGGAGAGGTGACCAGAAAGGAAGTTTCTCCCTCTGCTTTAATAGTGCCAGCTTAATGTTTAACTTCTCATTAACCACCTCCTAAACACTAATTTCTGTACCCCCAGGCACTCTGGATGGACCAGTGTGGTTGGCTTGTGGGAAAGATAGTTGTAGCTGCCTAAAGTTAATGTCTTGCTAGCAGCCACTCCTGGCCTTGCAGGCTCATTTCCCATTTGGTACCACACGAGCACTTCCCAAACAGCCCTGCTGCAGCTAGGAGCACCATGGTTCATGCAGGGTGTTGCTCTGATGGAGGCAAAGGAGGGAGTTATTCTGCTGTCCTGCATTCCCGCTACCTGGGGCAGCACTTGGTCAGAGCAGGAATGTGCTTTCGGAGCAAGTATCTGCTTTCCCCATGCCCAGCCTGCAGCCATCTGTACAGCAGAGTGACCTTGGGGAGCAAAAACTGGGCTTCTGCTTCTGCCAGGGAAAACCAGGGTAAGGGTGGTCCCTGGGAGTGCTCGTAGTTTGTGCCACCCCCATAGGCACCCAATCCAGGATGGAGCTGGGCTGAAGAAAACCTCAAAAAGTCAAGGCAGGTCCTCAGTACTGACCCACTCCACAGATCTGTTCCGATTTATCAGTGCAGATGAATCCATGGCCTCCCTCAAAACTCACCTCATTTATGAAGTGCTGAGTTTTCAAAACAGCCAAACATTCCTCAGAGTGACTGCATACAGCAACACGAAAGCTAGGAAATAACAACTACAAAATAATCCTGCACACAGAGAGTGAAGCTAGGAAATCTGGTTTGGATAAAGGAAGCACAGCCCTGAACTTTCACCCAGTTTCAAGCTGCACTTTCACACAGTTCGAAGAAAAATCTTCACCTTGCCTTCCCCTGACCTCCTCCCAATCCACTTCCACTCCTGACAGCCTCGTCCAGCTCTTCATTGCTCTTCTGCTTTCTAATTCCCTGGCAGCATCCCTGTACAAGTGCATTTGAAGGTATTTTTGCCTCTCTTTGAGATCTCAGAGCTACTTGCCTGAATTTCTCCTGTGGTGGCCTGACCTACACCTGACCAGCGTCTCCCCGCATTCAGGAAGAACTGAAGCCCGTGGAAATACTCCAGCCATAAAAATTAGGAGTAAAATCTTGCCCTTACCAAAGTTCAAAGAAGACTTTCCATCATTTCTGCCTGGACAAGATTTCACCCCAGAGCACTGCTTGTCTTTAACATCACTGGGAAGGATCAGTGTGCAAACACAAAATTTTCAACAGGCTTCAAACCTGAAATGGGCAAGAAATGTGTGCTAGCCAATGCTGAAGAAGTTCACTTTTATGGAAAGACTCAGCTTATCCTGAAGTGGAGGAGGGATCTAGCTCTAGGCAAAGACCTGAGTGTTGGTGCCTACATGCTCTCTAGCAGTGGGACTCAGTTGCCCAAATGCAGGCTCTCCCTGAGATGCAATAGTGTATCTGGTGTGGTCAAGGCTGCAGGTCACCCACAGGTGTTGTGTTGTACCTGTCAGCTCCATGGGGTGCCTACCCTTGGAGACCTATGTTTAGGCAAGGGAGTGAAGCTAAACAGCATGTCTCTCTAGGCTTTGCTGACTCCAAGGGGTAGCTCTTCAATCAAGGCTTTAAATGTTACCACAGGCACTTATATGGGGACAGAGACATTCAGGTGTCCATATCTGGAAATAAATCCCACTCTAGACACCAAAGTTTGTCCAGTGGCTCTTACCCTAAGGTTTCTTGCTGCTTTCTATTGCCCTCTGTGGGGAGGTTGTGTTGTGCAAAATTACTTTTGGTTAGCTGTGTAGCAGATGGCTCAAATTAGGTGAGATGGCTGCCTTTTGAGGAGACCTGAGGTCAAACTCTTTCTATATCTGGCTTGGAGTGATGCAGACTACATGGGAAAGGTAGGTCTGATGGAGCACCTTGCCCTCAGCCCATTTCTAGGTCTAGGCTGCAGCCTTGGGAATTAGGAGCTGACCTGTGCATGGCCCCTCTTAGCAGCTGCTGTAGTATCACTGCACATCCTGCAGCCACCTTCTCTTCAGTCTGTTTTTAATCTTAGCCATGCCCTCAGAACTGGGTAAGGTTGTAGCCGCCACACTTGGCGATCAGAACTTGGCAATTCTAAGTGAATGGCTTGGGATGCCAGAGGCTGGCCATGCAGGAAGACCCTTGTGTGTATGATTTTGGAAGAGTTGAAGCATTCTGAGCAAAACCAATAGCCTGTAGGGTCTGTCTTTTGAACTGTCAGGGTGGGGGGCACAGGATACCTGCCTCGGGGGAGGGATGCCAGGCGTTTGGTGCAGTGCCAAAACCCTCCCACTTGGCACAGATTTAGAAAGTCTTGTAATGTTAGCAGCAGTAGAGGAACAAGGGGTCTGAGAAGCTGAAGTTCTGCCTGGTGGCACCATTAGTGCACAGGGAGCATCGCAGGGGAACCTGCACTGCAGCGGCAGCAAAGCTTTTGTTGCGGCTGTGTCACATCTGGCATATCAGATGCACGGTGAGAGTGAAGTCAAGGCAAGCGAGCCTGTCCTCAATGGTAGCTCTGTAAGTGCAACCCAGAGATGTTTCACCCTTCTCAGGCTATTGCCTTCACAGGGTCAGAGAGAGGGCAACACCAATACCTCAGAAATCCCCAATTGTCAGAAGAGAACTATTGAGATGATAGAGATGTTTTAAAAATAATGCCAAGGACAACAAACACTTCAAGGCTGAAGGACAAATTGCAGGGTGACTGCAGATGTAGGGTTTCTCTTTTATTTCAGAATCCAAATGCTGTAATATTATGCAGTAGGGTTTGTTACCAGTTTCAGACTTAAATTATTTGGGTTTGGGTTGTTTGGGGTTTTTTTTGACTGTGAGAGGAATGGTGAAAAACAAGAAATTAGTAATAATGTTCTACATCTGTTTGGCAAACAATTTCTCCTTCTTGCTTCAAGTGCGTTCAGCAGCTCTACGTCTCTGCTGACCTGAGAATATTTATTGAGCAGCAAAGGTGAAATATATTGACTTCTAAATAACTACATTAAAATTGCAATGACAAAAACAGAAAGAGTGAAAACTTCAAAGTTACTATCCTTGTATGGCTTGGCACATTCCTCTTTGCTTATTATCTGTACTGGTACAGTGCCTGAATCAGGGAGCAGCAGCCCACTGTGCTTTGGCAAGCGGGTAATGAATGCACTCCTGTCCCGTGGACCTGACAAGCAAAGTCAGAGAAACTGCAGGGAGTGTAAAATTTGTTGAATCCAAGTGACACATAGCTGGGAGAAAGATAAGCTTTAGGTCACGCCTGTGGAGGAGAGAGAGCAGGATCTTTGTTTTCACATGACAAAGCTGTAGGAAACGGGATGCAGTGGAAGCTGTTCTCAACACTGATTTCCTTTATCACAGTAAACAATAACTTTTGTTCTCAACATCTTTTTCTACTCTGGTGGTGGTTTCCTTTTGGAATCAAATTGCTCAACTGGTTTACAGTCCAAGGGCCCATTTCTCATCTGAATGATGCATGCACAGAAGGGCCGAGTGGGAGAGGCTCCACATGGACTGTCAGGGTCTGACATTCTTTTTTCACCAGAAAAGAAGAAATGTTGAAGCCTTGGGAAAAATATATAAAAAATGTGCAGCAAATCCAAAGGAAATGAACATTTCAGACTGGGTGAGCAGATTCTCTATTTTCCAAATGTTTATTTTTATTTTGGCCTTTTAAAAATGTTTCCAAATGTTTTTCTTCTCAAATAACTTACCAAACCTTTCAAAAGGAAATGCCATTTCAAATGTTAGAAAGTAAATCCTTGGGATGCCAGAGCGTCCAAATATTCCAACTATCCCCAAGCTTCTTGCTTTGGGACCTGCACGGCTGTCAGAGGTTTGTTCTGCAGCAGCTCCTCAGTGAGGCGTGGGGCTGGCTAGGGGCAAGGAGTGGCAGGGGCTTTGGCCCTGACATGGCTCCGGTGGCCAGGCTGGCACTGGATGCTCCTGCAGAAGACAGACCCAAAAGGACCCACATCTGCTACCCGAGCAGTGTCCCATGCCATGCAGAACATGAGCACCAATGAGGTTTTGACCTAAAGCCATATCTACTCCTCTTCATTCCAGTGGCTGTGCATTGGCAGAGACAGATGGAGGTACTTATGGTCCTCAACAGTCCTGTTTCATGCCTGATCTATTCCAGTTTGCTTCTGACCACATCAACCTTTCTTACAAGACGTGTGTTGCCCCCTGTCCCTTTCAGCCATCACCCAGATATTCACTCAGTCTAGAAACAGGGTTTTCCCTGCTTTCATGCTGCCTGGCAGTGTATAATTTGACATAAAAATGGCAATGGATGGTCCATCAGCCTGCAGGACCATGTGGAGCTGCCATGGAAAAGTTCTTGGGGAAAAACAGGCACCTGATGGATTTTAATGATATGAAAGAGTTTTCTGAACTAATCCTACACAGGATTCCTTAGCTTTAGGCTTGCCTCTAAAACCATTGTTATGTAAAACAATTTTGTCAGTTTTATCCACCTGCCCATCAGAAATAATGACTCTCAGCTCTCCTCCTCTGGGGCACAATTCATGACAGCCTGAGAGCCCTCTTCTAAGTTGCACCACATTCCCAGCACTTTCCAGGCATCCCAAATCTGAGTTCCCAGAAACTCTCTCTCCTAAGTCCAGCCAAGCCGGGATCCCATACTCAGTGGTTTTGGCTACCACAGGGAATTTATAATTTAAAGTTTGGTGGAGCCTGTGTTCTGCTATCAATAAAAGGAATATTTTCCTGCCACCAAAAAAAAAATAAAAAATTGGAGGGTATGGCATGTTAAGTCTGGAAAATGTTGTGACTTGGAAAGCAAGCCTAAATATCTAAGAAGATCCCATCCAGTCTTTATCACAGTACCCTACCTTTCTGAACTAGAAAAGACAATAATGACAGAATGAGTCTCATCAAGAGCTACTAACTCAGAGGTGTTTGTTCCCATTCCATCAAGCAAGTGAAATCTTGGACTGCAGACATTTCCGTGCCAGACTGACTAAGCCTATCTCTGCAAGTTAACGGGAGAAACTCAAGTCAGCCAAAGAAGGACAAGTCCTTACAGTAATCAGCAGGTTTTTAGCTCATTATCTCTTTCTTTCAACTCATAAGACTGTTTTCCCCATAAATATTTCAACATCCCAGAGAATGTGATGGGAAGCCAAAAGCACAGCATGCATTCAAACCTGCTCTCATAAATTTGTCTCACACTGAAGTTGTCCTGAAGCCTGACCCAGCCCTGGGTATCATCTTACACAGACTGGAAGAAAGGGAGGAGAACTAGCCACCTTGCTCCTTCAGCAGCCCACTATAACCCGACTGTCTTAGCCATGTTGTCTAAAGCACAGAGATGGAGGGTAAACCTGGCTCCCATCAGCCCCTCAGGGCAGCAGAAGTAAACCCTGGCATTTGCCTGTTGCTGCTGGTGGTAGGTGGAAATAATATCACACACTCTCTAATTTTCTTGATGTGGCCGTTGAGAAGCAACTCTTGCAAACAGGCTATTTCAGGACAGAAACTTTTGTGTGAAAAGATTAGTTGTGCTTGCTCACTTTCCCTGCAGTGGACATGCTGCTCCTAATGATCACTTGCAGTTGTTAAATGCATAGACCTAGGAGGTATCAAGGGATATTCTGTATATCTCATAGCTCTCCCAAATACTCTCTTTTACTTTTTGCTCTGACATTCTTTATTATGCTTATCTTTCTTTGGACATGTGTCTGAGTTCCCTCTCTGATACTGTGGTTTGACCCTGAGGTTCTATTTCCTCTGTGCATTCCTCTCAATCTTTATACTCCTCCCTTATCCAGTTGCTTTGCCTCTTCTTCCATTTTATTTAGTAAGTCTTCCAGTCCCACACCAGTCTTTCAAAGCAGAAAGACCTACACATAGGAAAGCTCCAGTGAGCCACTACAATGCTCAGTGGTAGGAGGCTGTCTAGGTCTGGAAAGTGAACATTGCAAATACCTCACTCTCTGTGCACTATGCACAGTATGTATGGGGAGTCTGAAATTCAGATCCACCTTGGGGCCTCAGATCAATTGGTTATGGGCACATCAGTCATGATAATCCATCCAAACTTTGCTGAATTGGTGCAACCATATGAACTATCCCTTTCTTTTGTCTGAGTTGATTGATGTCTGAATTATTTTGTACTATCAGCTATTCTACATGTCAAAATGCCTTGTTTTCTTCAGGAAACATTGCCCCTGTTGCTCCTGCCGTTCCTTTGCCACAGAACTGTAGAGACCAGTAAGCTACCAGAGATGTGTAACACTGAGCAGAAACATCAAGAGAGAGGCAGCAAAATTGCCCATTAATGGTGAGGCAGTAGAGTGCGGAGTGGCTGGAGGGGGCATGACATACAACCAGCAAAAAATGCAAAAGATACACATGAAAGAGTCAAGGAAGATTCAAAAAATCCCTGACATCCATGTTGACACCACAGGGGCTTTTGGATCCACTCCTGCATGGGCAGGAGGTAGGTAGGCTGTGCAGAGCACCTGACAGCTGTGCCTTAACTCTGACTGCAACATAACAATGTGCATCATGTAGCAAGAGAGAGGTTATCGGATTCTGAGCCGCATGAGAAAGGAGCACTGCCCTTGCAGTGTCGGGCAGCGCAGTGGAGGCCAGGCCGAGGCAAAGCCCGAGGGTCTGCCCCTGGCTGGGAAGGGCAGGGGGCACGACTGTGCCTGCCTGCTGAGCGGGGCACAGCACGTGGCAGGCCTTGAGGCACAGCCGGGCCAGATGCTGAGCAGACATGTGGGCTGGGCCAGACAGGACATTTCACAGCAAACATTTTGACAATGGCCCTGCAGAGACTCTGCAATGTCAGGTTGTTTTTACAGCAGTGTGCTTGGTAAGGTGATACTTCGCTAACCCTGTGGTATTTGGACTCAAAAGAAAAGAAGGGAAGCAAAAATCCAAACCCTGAGCCTGCCTGAAGCATGGGGCTTTCAGATTTCAGTCAGAGGCTGAGCACAGAGCAACCCAGCCCCAGTGATGTCAGCACTATTGCGCTCCTGATGCTCCAGGGGCTCTGTGTGACACCCAGCCTGCGCCATGGACCTTAGTGAGACCCCAGCCATGCCCCACCTTCCTGCCCCATGGACGTCAGCAAGACCCCAGCCTGGAGCTGCCCACCCATATCACAGTGGACCCTGGATTTACCCAGGCTGGGATGATGCTTGGGCTGCTCCTTGGCTCTGAACAGCCCCTAGGGAAGGCTGGTGAGCCAACAGGGGTGTGGTGGGAGCTTCTCTCAGCCAGGGCACAAGGCACGCATGTTTTAGTCCATTTTGGCTGCATGTGCCAGGCATAGAGAGGTCTCCCTGCTAGCAGTAGGAGACACTGCTCATTGTGGTGCTTCTGCTCTCTCGCTCCAGAAAACAGGACATCAGTGAATACAAAACCCTTGGGTGGAGCTTTTTGCCTGCTCATTGTGTGTCCAGCTTCCCCTGAGTGCTTCCAGCCATCTGGATGGTGTGCACCTTGCATGGTGAGGGACTGGAAACAGGCAGGTTAGGACACGGAGGCTTAAACATAGCCATGGTCAGTCAATTCGAGCACCACCACCTGAGTTTCCTGCTCCCCAGCAGTGACAAGGACTTAAGATCTATGTGGTCACCTCTACTGTGTCAGCTTGAGGATGTACCCTAAATTAGAGGAGCTGGTGGATGTGAGGAGCTCACAGATTTGCTGGTCATAATCTAGTTACCACAACATTTTCTTCTCCTTGATATTATTATCCAAACCTCAAGGTTGCGCAAGTGTTTCCCAGGGTCTGGAAGAGACATTACATCAACTGTGTTACCCGTTGGCACAAAACTAGGAACAGGAGTTGCAGTGGCTGTGGCAGTAGGAAGTGGTGTGGTGGCAACTGATGAGGATTTCTGCACGTTCAGTCCAGTATGTGGAGAATAAACTCTCAAACCCAGGACACAAAGTTGCCCTGGAAGGCTCTTTAAGCTGTTATTCATTAAGACAGGCGCTTCATTTTTCTAGGTTGGTCCACACTCTCTTTTCCACATTACAAAGTCCTTCCATGCCAGGTTTTAGCTCTAATGGGAACTTAATGCCTAGGAAGAGCACACTGGGATTCTATATAGTGAGGCTGTGAATGCTGGGTCAAGATTTAAAGTTGGAGCTTAATTTAAAGATAGATTTGAGCCAGGCCTTAGTTGCAGCCAAAAGCACACAGCAGAGGAACTACACAGGAATATTGCAAGAGGGGAATCTAGGGTTTCTTGAGCAAGGAAGAGGTGGAGGACGTTCATACCATCCAAATTTTGGGCATCTGACCCAGAAATAAGAGAGGGATCTGTTGACAGTTTCCTGAAGACAATCAAAACTACTTTTCTGCCTCATTTAATACCACTATCTGTCCCCACACAACATATCCTTAAAACTATGTCACTGCTATGGGAATTACCTGTGCAATAAAGGATCAGAGTAAGAGAAGGAAAGCCTTAACCCCAACAGTATCATTCATAATTTGGCACCACTTTTTACTTGGGAGAAGGCAGAGCATGCTGAGCTCTGTGTGGCTTGTGACTTATACCTCATGATCTACGAGATCATTTTTTGCTGCTGTGTATAAAGAAGATCCACAATGACCAGCCATGCATGGATTGGGGAGACAATGTGAAAAGCTGGCAGACTGGACTAGCTAGACCCTGCAGAGGGTATTGGAGACCAGGGTGCAAATGCAAATGTCCAGGAGAGCTCAAGGGTGATGGACAGATGGGTGAAAGCCAGAGTCAAAGGGCAAGTGGGCCAGTGGGGCTCTTTTTATTACATGGTGGGGTGTTTTTTTGCTGTTCACTCCATTTTGTAGCGTTCACTCACTAGTCAGACTTCCAAGTTAGCGGTTGTGCTCTACACCTCGCAAAGCAGATGCTTGTTGAGCTGTGTGCCTGTTACAGGATCAGTTCTGGCACCCTTGTTCACCATGAGCAGCGCGCTGCTGCCCACGCTGAAGGGATGGTCTGCAGAGAACAGCACTGCTCGGGATGGACCAGGCAAGGGAAACCTCCTTGTGTGTCAGCTGCCTGGTGCGGAAGGACTGCAGGGGGCACAAAGTGTGCTGCAGCCTTAGACAGAGCCCCACTCTTCTTTCATTCCTTTCCAAACCTCAACTTCTCACAAATCTAAGCAAGCAGTGTTAGTCCTCAAATGCACCAACAGGGCAATGAGCAAAGGGGCCTTGGTTATGACCAGGCAGCCTGCCAGGGAAGAAGAAAATGAGCCACTGTGGCTCTAAAAGTTGGGAGGGCTGTGTCAAACAGATGTCTGTGGTCAACAGAAATTTCCAAACCTTGATAAAACACCTTCCTTCTTATAGCACTGATGGGATTATGGAGAAGTTATTGTGCTTGGTAATCAGTCAAGCTGTTTAAAATAGTAAGAGAAAACATAAGTTGCAATGTCGATGAAGAACATTTACAAAAGTGCTGATGAATATGATTTTAATCCCATATAAAATTGTGGTGAGAAAAAGGAAACTTCTACTGGAAGAGCTCCACAGTAAACCTTAATTTTTGCTTGGTATTAATCCTCCCTGAATAACTTTTGGTCTGATTATATTTTACAATAATGTGGAAAGGCACACCAGGCCAATCATGCACTGTGCTTTGTCCAGGTAGCTTTCCACATGAAAAGAGAACAGGAAATCAATGCTTGAAAACTAACAAAAAATTCCTGATATTCATTGGACTTTCCTGATTCTTTTAAACCTTCCACAGTCCTACAGGAGAAGGCAGTAATGAATAAGCTCCCACTGGGAGACTGGTGCATTTCACAAGCAAGACCTAGCTGTGCCAAACCCTTGCAGGGGACAGACATTTCAAAAGAGAGTTTAAGGTTCTGGTTTGGTTTCTTTTCCTTGGGGGCTATGGTGGGTGTAACTGAAGTTTCAACTGAGCTTTTGCAAAATCAGTGCAGAGCTAAATATAGCCAGAGAGAATATTTAAAAAAAGTTTTATCTTCCTTTTTTTTTTTTTCCTTCCGAGGAAGGAAAGCTAAGATGTCTCCTCCTTCCCTATAGGCTGTGGGGCAAACATATTCCACTTTAGTTTCATCAGCCTTTTCCCCAAAAGCAGAGGCCAGTTATGTGGACATCAGTCCTTTCTGTGCAAAGGTCTCTGGGGACCTCACATCAAAGTCTGCAGTTCCCTGGGAGCTGTTATATTACAGGATGCAAACACACAGCAGAGAAGTTCCTTAGTGCTAGGACTGCAGCTCATCTACACTAAACTCCAACTACTCTGAAGTGTTCATTCCCCTTCAAAGCACTGTATTGTCTGGGAGCCTTTCACTGGCCAGCCTGGAGGTTTCTGAAGGCTCATCTTATGTCACAGCAGGGCCCTGACCTAACCATAAAATACATGCCAGTGCCAAGGAAGTAGTAGAACAATAATGACAAGCTGGGATTTCGTTAATATTTGGTGAATCTTGGGGGCAGGGTCATCCCTGACAAGATATAGTGCCTTCTCACTAAGCCCACGTCCATCCTCTATAGATGTCTGATTTGAAGAGCTGTCAATTGACTACAAAAATACTGTAAGACAGGCTAATGATATTAGTCAAGTTCAGTTAAGTCCATGTGCTGTCTTGCATCGATATGGGCTTAGAAGACTGCCAGGAACTCAGCTGGACTCAAACTGACACAAGTCGGGTTTAAACTGATGCTAGAGGCTGATCTGGGAACTACAGTCTTGGTCCCATTTAATCTAAATGGAGCACCTTAGCAAGCAGATCGGGCCTCTGGAGCAGACTGCAACATTTCAGTTCTTTTCTCCAAACATCTGTGGCTTAACCTCTTTCTAACCTGGCTAGTACTCAAAGCCAGTGCCAATTCAAGCAGCTTCTCCTGAAATATTAGGCACGAGCTGTTGGGTGGGTCCAGTATATTACTTCGATCTGTCCTTTTCTTTCAAATGCAGAGCAAAGAAGGCTATTGCTCAAACTTACACTATGGCCATACCTATAAGAAATATTTTCTGCCATAAGAAACCTTTGTCAGCAGTGACTTAAAGCTTTTTCCAGTGAAGCTGCCATCACCAAGTCACTGAATTTAGCACTTTCAAATATTGTCCATCCTCTCTCATTTTTTTTTGTGGCATTCACATGAGAAACAGCATTGTTTATCTCACTAAGTTATGGGGCCCAGTTGTTCTAATATTGCACAAAACCTCCATTTGCAAAGCAGTTAGGGTTTGGGTCTCTAAAACAAAGATGAGGAAGTTAAGTACACAAAATAAAAGAAACTCATCTTTCCCAGATTTACATCTTTCTCACTTCATGCTTCTCACTTTATGATATGAAAAGAAAACTTGGAGGAGGTTGGATTGGAAATGACAGTGCTTTTTCAAATTACAAATTAGGTTTTGGTACAGGGGCACGGGAAAAACATTATCAGCAGGGTGTCTATAACTTGTTGACATGTACAGCAATTTGGAATTATGCACATTTTTATACACTTGCTTTGATCACAGCATGCTATCAAGGATTTTCATGCTGGGATCTGACCCCTTCTGCATGAGAGCTCTATGTTCCCTGGTACCAAAATGGCTTGTAAACACTTTTAGCTGCCCTCCTGGGTGGAGCTGATGCTTCTGCACCGGTGGGTGGGAGATCTATGAAAAGCTATGCAGACTTGGGAAAGGCTCTTTGATTCCAGGCACCTGTTTCTCTTAGATTTGTTTCTTTACCTATTTATGCAAAGTTTTGGGGGCTTTTTGTGCCCCATTTGTGATATGTTTTTCCTGTGGGGAAACAACAGGCTACCAAAAGAAATCTCTTTCATAATATGCCTCATTTGATTGTGTTCTGTCCATCTACAACAGCAATCTGTGACCACTTTAAATCCCTAGGGCAAGCTGAAGTTTATTAGGTGAAATAATACATGTTCTCTTATTATTAAAAAGCTTGTAAGGGAAGTTGAGAGGGCCGTGCAATGCTACCTCTCAAATTTGGCCTTTTTCTTTGTATACATCTGCAGGGAGCTTTTGGTTTCTGCTCTCTGTAGTTGTTTTATATTTTCACACGCCACATTCAGCATTAACTCTAGTACTGGAGAGAGTCCACAGTGACCCATTTCACTGATAATTCCACATGGTTTATGTTCTTCATTTGTGTGACACCTGTTAAAATGTGCATCTGGCCTAGCACTGTCCAAGCAGTGGGCCACTGTGAGAGTCAGGACTCGCCTCCAAGAAGAGACAGAGATTCAGAAAATCAGTTATGTGAGGGGACTGGCTATGAGTGACATGCTCCCAAAGTGGCAGTTCACAGTGCTAAATGAAGACGGTGAGATACACTACCAGTCCACACATCTGGCATGGCTGTGAGTGATCACACCATCAGCAGGAGAGCAAAGAATGCCATCTACTGAAGGCAGCAAAAATCCCTGGTTCAGCTGTATGATTTTGGCTCAATGCAAACCAGCCTTCATCACATTCCCCCAGTGCGACAGAATAGCCTGGAAAGAAAGAGATGAAATTTGGGTGTTCCTAAAGTACTTGAAATGTGAAATTGCTTTAGAAGGTATTTATAAAGAAAGCTGTGGGAGAAAAACAATGTCCTTTATAAAATTTTCTTCTTTTTCCCAAACTGAGTTAGCAACAGCCAACTTGATTTGCCTCACTAAATCTCTGAGGCACCCTGAGCCAGTGAAACCTGTATCTGCTCTTAGCTTTGACAATCAGGCAACAGTGGGTCAGAAAAAGACCACCTGGGCTCCTGAGTCCTGCCCCCGGGGCCGGCTGTCAGCCGGGACTGAGATGCTTGTGCTGGGGGTACTCACAGACCCTACATGCCACACTCCAATGGCCACAGCACACTGCCCAACGCCTTACAGCAGATTCCAAGCCTTCAGCAGATGAAACCAGAAGCCAAAAAATCATTATGTGCCTCAGGGAAGATGATGGCAAGACCAAAAGGTACCACCAGTGTCCTCAGCTGGTGCAGCAGCAGAGAATTTACAAAGTTAGAGATGGTCATTTCCCCTTGCTCCAGAGTTACAATGAAACTGTCTGTAAAACAAAGGGACTTGCCCTGCCACCTGTAAATTTGCAATCCAGCAGAAATAAATCTGTGTTCCTAGTGCTCACCAAGCTGCCTGCACATCGCTGTGCTCAGGAGGTGGCTCCTTCTTCGCTTCAGAGGTTAGAAGCAGTTGGCAGGGCTGTCCTACAGAGACTGGGAGCAAGACTTCATCACAAACCAGAGTGCCCCAGGGCAGGGTATGGCCCACACTGCATGAGTGTGCTCATCCCAGGCTGTGGCTGCTCCTGTGTGCTGCAAATCTGCCACACAACACCTGAACCTGCTCAGAATCCCCACCATTGGATGAACTGGAGGGTGAAGACACGCACACGCACAACCTGTCCCCAGCCTTCTCCCCATGGCTTTCTGCTTGCCAGAGTCCTGGCATGTCTGCAGCCCTTGCTGCATTCAAGCACTCCAGGTGCCAAAAGTGAAGTGGAGCTGCCACTGCCTGCACACTGCCTGACACCACTGGCTGGCAGCCCCTCAGCCTTCTGCTGTGTGGCCAGTGGGTGAAGTCATGCAATTGTCTGCAGGGGAGAGGAATTCAAGATACCAACCCGGTTCTTGTCTGTAAACACATTTATCTTAGTGCTGTTGTCACTAGAGCAATTAAAAGGGGAAAAAATGGAGAGAGACAAAATGTCTGAGGGAGAATATTTGATGAAAAGGGAAAAAAAGAACACAAAAGAGCTTGATTAATGGATTTGTGGAAAGTGCTTTGATTCATTCCTATTCACTTCCCATTTTGATGCATGCTCGGTTCATTGAGGAAGGGCTTGGCAGGGTTATGCCATGTGCATGCTGCTGCAGTGCCAGCAGCGACAAGAAGGTGGTTACACTGACACGTGTTGCTCTGCCATCACTCCTCCCTTGGCTTTCTTAAAAGGTGTCTGCACAGGGATGGGAAGGGGGCCCTGACAGACCTTAGGGTTATGTCTCCATACCTGACGTATCAGTTTCCAGTTCCTCATGTCCTTGAAGTGACTGGCCCAGGATGAACGGGTGAAAATGCCATGGCACACAATGAAATGACAACTGCCTTGAAGTCACTGAAAACTGCTTTGCAGTCACATCTAGGCCTCGTAAGCTCCACACATTGCTTGGGAAAAACCTTTAACTCCACTGTCCAGAAGAAATGCTGAGCCATCATTTTGAGAGGTTTATCAATAGGTAATCTCACAGTGTGGGCTTTCCTGCCTACCTGCATACAAACAGCGATGGCTAAGGTGTGCTCTTTCCTGTGTGAGAGGACTGAAAGCAATATCAGTGAAAAGTTCCACAGGCAAAACTTAGCTGGATAATGAAGGAGTGACAATCTTTGTCACAAAACTTTGGCTTAGATCCCAGACATCTGTTGAATACTTTTCTTTCCAACCATAAAATGTGAGGTTCTAGTGTTACTAGCTGGAAAATGCCATGGGGTTTTATCCAGAGGTTTTGCTTGCAGTTTTGCCTTGTTAAAAGTATGATTTGTTTTCCACGTCAGGAGACTTCATTCTAATGCAGGTTCAAAGAGCAGCTAGGCAGTCAGCAGTATTCAAAACTATTTTTCCTGCTTGCCATTTACTAGAAGGACTGACTTCTCTAATCCTTTCCCAGTGCCTGGGGGGACTCTGCTCCTTGGGTTAGCATGGGAGAAGGCTGTGGTACCCTAAGAAAATGGACAGGACCTCAAGCTACTCTTCTTGCAACATCATGTCCGCAATACGTTGAGGGCCTGTTTCACTAATAGACTCCAACCCTGGAAGACAGCCAGTCATTTTACAAAAACAGTTTTTTCATGGCTTTTTCTTTTAAAGAATTTGCAAATGTCTCAGATGCCCAGAAGAACAGATGCTGATGCTCATCAGTAGCTTGAAAGCAAGGAGCTACAACTGGCAGGCAGAGCTGTGAGAAGTTAATATAATGGAAAAAACAACACATTTTCCATCTAAAACTTCTCTGTTAAGTAGAACTCGGCTGCATGGATTTTTTAAGCATTAAATAGTCTTCAAATCCCATTCCATGTTCCATAGAAAAGGCAGCATACTCAGGCCAAATGCTGGGAAGTGAGAGGAGGTGGAACTGGTGACCTGCACACTGGTTGCAAGGAGTTCTTCACAACTCAGGCGATCAGAGATACTGTGTTGAGTACACACTGTTGAATGTCTTATCTGGCAGGTGCCAGCCATGGAAGTGGCTTCTGGCAGATGTGAGACTGGCTGAACCAGACCGTGTTTGTGCCAACGTGCAGAGCCATCTACTTGCACATCTCAGCTACCGTTGAACACAGTGTAGCATATGTGATCAGTCTGACCTTCCCCTCCCCAACCCAAGGTACATAAAGATATTCTTGTAGGCTGAAATACATCTGAAGTGCATTGCCTTGCATTGCATTTCATGGCACTGTCCAGCTGGTGTGATTGAAAGACACCACTTGGAGGACCGTTTCCTCAGGGTAAGGACCAGTTATACAAATGGAGGCTATCTGACATGACCTCTCTGTGCATCCCTGGGGAAGTGTGCCAGCCACATCTCCCAAGGAGGCAGGGGCAGCAGCAGTGCCTGCCAACTCAGCTGTTCTCAAATCTACTGTCCAGCAACTTCTCAAGCTTCTCAGGCTTGAGCTGCCACCCACATTGGGCACAAATCCTCCTGGTTTCACCGTTCCAATACACACCCCCAGCCCATCACCAGAGAAAAGCCCTGCCTGTTTGCTGAGGCTGCCTGCAGCGTGGCTTGCGGCAGCCTGAGCCTCTCGCTCTTTTCCTTAGACGAAAGGACTTGACAGCTCTTCAGTCTGACAGCTCATTCTCCCATGGCTTTAATGAAGCTTGTAATTGTCTTGGACTATGGAAGTTAATTTTGGACTGTAAAAGCAGACAGTAATTGGATAGGAAAAGAAAGGATCTTTATATTGCCTGCCAAATTGACCTCCCTTTCCCAGACACCCTCTCTTCTCCCACAGCTTCTCAACTGTGACTTTATTCTTCTTGTCTTCACTGGTTCCAGGCACTTCCTTGTTTGCATCCCTGCAATGCTTTCCCCTCTCCATTTCCCAGGTGGTGCCAGATGCCATGTCCCTCCCTGTCCAGGTCCACTCTCCTCTCAGCACAACCCAGGTCCAGGGCATGCAGCAGTGGCAGGGTGCTGGTCGTACCACAGCTTACAGCCATGGTCAGTTGAAAGGAAGATGTTAGTCTGAGTGCATTTTCAAATTACATTAATTTTTAAATCTGTCTGAATCCCATGAGTGCGGATCCATAGCAGAGAAGGCTCATGCTTTTAAGCAAGCAAAAGCCCAAGGAAGGCCAGGAGACTTTCTGAGTGCTGAAAAGGGTTTCAGCTCAGTGAAGCCTCGTACCAAGGCTCAGTACAGCACTGCATAGATACTTTGAGAAGTGATTAAGTACTCTGTTGTCTCAGAGCCTCAAACTGTGCAACTTCATGACAGCAAAGAAAGATGCCTCAGCAAAAGAGAGCCAACTTTCTTTTAAAGAACTTGTGACATCTTGGATAGAGTCTCAGAGAAAAGCTGCAGTGTATCAGGGCATACATGACCGTCAATATCGTTGTGTTTGTAGGTTGAGCACATTCCCTCATGGAGTTTGCTTGCCTTGGGATGAATTTGATAAATGAGAACTCCTCACAGGAAAGACAAGTTTTCATTCTGTTTGAAACAGGTTGTCAGAGCAGAAAAGGTAATGTCTCATGCTGGGCCAGCTGTCAAGCTGTATTTCACTCCGCTCTGGGGCGGCAAAACAAAGTAGGTCTCTGCCAAGTTTGTGGCTGTCTTGCATCAAAAGCCATCAAGAAAGCAGCCAAGGCAGTACCAAGGCGTGGGGCGATAGGCAGAGCTGAGCATGGGGCTCTGCTCTGCTGTCAGAGGCTGCAAGCGCTTTCAGAGGGGGTGGTGGGCTACTGGTCTTGTTGCTTGTTTTAGTCTGGGAAGTGCTGGTGTTTGCTCCTTTCCCATGAGAACAGGATTGCATTTTGCTGGACATGATGACATTTTAAGGGATTCTGCAGATTTCTTTGTTAAAGAAGGCCCTGGCAGTCTCAGTGCTGAGATTTGCTCAGGCACACTGAACTCATTGATAATGACCACAAAATGCATTGGAAAGTTACTGCTCACCAGAGGCCTGCAGAGACCTCCAACGTGCCTACCGGGATCGTGCAGGGTGCCTAGTTTTGCTTTTTTGTTCTGTTTACTTCCTAACAGCCTAATGGAAACATCCCTGTGGTGCCCTGGCAAGCTCTTTGCATTACAGATCCCAAACTTCTGGAGCAAGTGGAACTGTGGGGGCTTTGAGATGAAAGGCGCTGGCTGAGCTACAGGTACACAGCTGATGCTGTTCAAGCTCCTGGGACTGCAAAGAACAGAGATGAACGGGGAGCTGGGGAGAGTGAGGGGGTGCGGAGAGGCGCTTACAAGCTCCTCACTTGGCAAGGCATTTTATGGGCAGCATCATGCACAAGCCTGGCAGTATGAGGCAGCCAGGATTTCACTGCTGTCCCATGAAGAACTTGTGCAAGTGGTGGGCTGGCTGTTTCTGGGGTGTCCTGTCAGTGTCTCTGAGGCTCACAGGGGTCCCCGAATTGGCACCCACAGCTGTGCACAGATCTGCCTCCATTTGGAAGTGCCAGACATCTTGCAGACTGGGAACAGACCACACTTCTTCTGGAAACAAGTTGCTGCCACACTTGCCCTGTTCTGCCTCGATGGGTAAAGCAGACCCTCTGTCCATATGTTAAAACCATGACCGTGCTGTGTGGGTGCACAGCAGTGGTACCGCGGGCTACAGCTGCCCCATAGCCAGCAGGGTTGAGGCAGACCCCTGGGCCCTGCTTTTGCCAGCCCCAGCAGGCAGAGTTTCCTCCAGTTGCCCATCTGAACAGTTACCTTGTTAGCATTCCCAGAAAACAGAGAAGGGGCACACACTTTGAGGGGCAGCAGAAGTTTCTTCCAGTTTCACTTTGCCTGCTGCTGAGGTACTCCTGGGGCAGGGGTGCGCTGGGGGGCAAAGCCCTGAGCCCTGGCCAATGCTGAACCCCAGTTCACCTTCACCTGCCATTGGCCCTGCAGGCCCGCACCACTCCTCAGGTGTCACTGCCTGGGCGTTATGAGAGGTGCTTTTTCCTTCTGCTTATAATGTTGGCAGACATGTTTGTTACCTCCCAGCAGGTTGGATCCCCAATTCCTGAGGTAAATCTCGTGCATGGGCACGTCTTTTTAGCTGGATTTCTTCTCAACATAGATGATGCATGTCGAGCACTTTCCTGCCTCCATCATGTCCTGTCAGCAACTTCTTTCTGCTCAGCTCTGGAGAGGGTAATCAGATTATATCTGTGCATTTTTCATGATCATTTTACAAATGGCCCAGAGTGGAGTAATATGACTTCTTCCAGTTGCATAAGTACTTTATAAGTACATTTTGTTGGCCTTGTTTGATTATGAGCCAATAGCTATCCCAGCAAGACACCCAAGGATCATAGACACAGGGCCAGGATTTTTCACTAACAAAGGACGCTTGTTTTTGCAGAGGTGTTTCAGCATGGAGACAATCAATATCCAGCTCTTAACATTGAGGAATGGCTGGTTTCTGGATGAGCCTCGCTTTTTCCCGTATTCTGTATTCTCATTGCTCCTGAGCAGACTGGAAAGTTTGGACTCCAGGAGTGGAATTTTTTGCTCCAAGGAAAGAAGTGGATTTCTAGAGACGCGTGACATTGGATCACAACATGCAAAGGGTAAAACATTAATTTCTGTTTTAGAAATGTGCTGTTAGAAATTGCTCCCCTAGCAACAAAGCACCTTTGTCCGCCAAGCGCTGAACCTTAACAACTCCATATTTGTGCTAATTCCATCTGTTTCTGTTCAAGACAAGAGTTACTAAATGAATCAACAGCAAGCCATGTGCCAGTTTCGGTGATTTAATAAAAAGTACATTGCCATGTAACCTGTCATCTCTTTGAGAAACTGAATTATAGCAATCATCCCAAAGCTTCTGGATCACATGGAAGAACCATGCAGAAGGGAAACACTGGCATGAGGTGCTGCTTTATGCTGCTTACTGATACACTGCTGGACTTAATTCAGTTATAAACCTCCATTTTTAGGTATTTCCCCAAAGTCTTGGCTAAAGTAAACAGAAGAAGCTGGATGGCTATATGCACAGAACAAATGTTTTCCTCCTCATTATATAATGTTTCTTTAAATAATGTTGGATCTCTGCCAGCTACACGTGCTTTCCTCAAAGAGAAAAGACGGGGCTGCAATTTCTAAAGCCTGCAGAAACGTATGCCACTGCAGTTAGCTTCAGCTGTGAGCGAGGGTACCTTGCCTACCTCAGTGGGAGCCCCCTGCTGCTGAGGGAGATTTGGTCTCACCAGAAGCAATCCACCCTTCTACTGGAAGCTCCTTCCATCTTCTCCCAATTTCAGTTGACAATTTCAGCTAACAACAAGCAACCTCTTTTTCTTAGCCTGCAGTGGCTGGTACCCCTTCTTAAACTGTGACACATATCGCTCTGAAAAGAAGAGGGGATGACATCAGAAGGCACTTCATAGTGCATATTTTAATTCTGGGTTGGTACCATCTTTCAGTGCCTCTCTTCAAATTTCCTGCCTGATGGACGGTTTCTGACACACAAATGCCTAATGAGGGCCACAAAGATGATTAAGGGCCTTGAGCATCTCCCCCATGAGGAAAGGCTGAGTGAACTGGGGCTGTTCAGCCTTGAGAACAGAAGACTGAGAGAGATCTGATCAATGTTTATAAATATCTGAAGTGTGGGACACAGGGGGAAATAGCCAGCCTCTTTTCGGTGGTTTGTGGAGACAGGACAAGGGGCAATGGCCTCAAGTTGGAGCACAGGATATTCCGCACCTATATGTGGAAGAACTTTTTCATGGTGAGAGTGACAGAGCCCTGGGACAGGCTGCCCAGGGGGCTGTGGAGTCTCCTTCTCTGGACATATTCAAGACCCATCTGGACACCTACCTGTGCGATATATCCTAGGGAACCTGCTTTGTCAAGGGGGTTGGACCCAATGATCTCTGGAGGTCCCTTCCAACCCCTACAATTCTGTGATTCTGTGAATATGCTGGGAAAGGTTTTGAAGAGAAGTACCAAGCCTTGAGATAGCTCCATCGATGAGCACTTGTTGAGGAATGTGTTAGGAATTTAGTTTGGGGTACAACACAAAGCACCTATGGCTGTACCTCTTACCCCTGGCAAGGGAGGACCTTGCGGACTTTGGCAGAGTCCCTCTTGATCTCTTCCTTTGCAAACCAGCCATGTGGGGCAGCTGGGAGAGTGCCACACACCTGGGCAGCCCCCGTCAGCAATATGCAGCCAGATGAGAAAGTCCTTTGAGCATTTGCAGAGCTGTGGAAGGGAGCACATGCCTGTGGCATCTCCAGAGCATCAGACTTCACTGGTGGTGTCAATTATAAGCTTATGTTTGTTACTGGTGTTTGTTCCTTTTAAAAGATAGACTATAGGGTAGCACTAAGAAGCGGCAGGAAATAACTATAAGCTTTTGCAAGTGTCAGCCTGGCACAATCAGGTTCAAACATTCCTCCTTCCATGTTCCCTGTCATTATAGAATCACAGAATCTTTTGGGTTGGAAGGGACCTCAAAGAACATCTAGTTCCAACCCCCTGCCATGGGACAGGAGGACACTTCCCCATCTGGAAGAAGTGACTTTTTATGGACAGCTGAGCTCATGCCCATTTGGGGTGACTGGCTGCAAATAAGCAGTGTAAGAAGGTGCTAGGATCAGGTCTAACCCCTCCTGTCTTATCTCCCATGAAAATGTTACTGATAAAATTTGCTTAAGAACTCCTTGCACACAGAGAGGGTCATAGGTCAGGGAGTAATTTTCAAATGCTCACACATTAAATAAAGATCTTTAAAAGTCCAAATATTGAGAAGTGTTTTTTTTTCCATAGGAAACACCATCTTAGGCTTGTTTATTTATTTATACTTAGAATTGACATTTAGAAATACAGCTGAAAATGTCAAGAGTTACAGGACTGCATGATCTCATGTTGGTCATGACAGAAGGATCAGCAAACTCATCTCACCCAGCAACTGCAACTGGCGTAATAAAATAACCACTTTTAACAGCATTCCAGAGGAAGCTCAGCTCAGCCACATTGTTAGCTGAGCCTTCCGTCATAGAGGCACTAAGGACTCCAAAAGAATATTTGCAGAGAAATAAAGCAAGCAGCTGGGTACAGGCAAATTGATTCACATGTTCTCCAGACAAAACATACGTGCCCTTCACAGAGTCAAAGACTGTAGAGGCAAAACGCGCAGCCTCTGCTCCAGCCTCTATTGGATACTTCCAGTGCAGTCGTCAGTCACAGATTAATTAACCTGAGAAATAATTCCCCACCTGCGTGGTCCCAGCCTGCGGAGTCAGGCTATGGAGCCCTGTCTGTCACCCACCATAAAGCAGGGTCACCAGTCATGATGTTGGAAACAGGTAGTGCCGATACCAGCGGGCAGGTGGCCTCTGTGCACATGGAGCTGCTACAGAGATGCATGCTCCTTTTGTGGCCAAAGGCCAAATTATTTTGTGGGAGGATAGGTGGACAATCAAGTGCTAGCACAGGACTGATCCATGGAATGGAGCACCGAAATTCTGAGCTTGCTTAGTGAGACGTGACTGCACAGTATTCACCAGCATGATGGCACTGATTTCCACCCCATTTTGCTCCTGTTCTGACATCCAAAAGCACTTCTCTAGCTACCTGAAATGCAACAGACTGTGACTATTTTCACTCTCTCACATTTCAAGTACCTACATTTCAAGTTTTGTCAGCAGAGCTGGTCCAAATTACATTAATCTTTTCTGCCACAAATTATTAAGCAGAGCATATGATAGGGACAGAGGTAAAATGAGTTAAAGGAACTAACCTAACCTACCTTTATTCCCTGTCTAAACTGATCAGTTTAGGTTCATCTCAAAGGGAGGAAGTAGAGATGGGACACAGCTCACTTTCAGTGACAGCAGCTTGTCATGACATACCCTCAGGACAGCATTGCTCAGCTGTGAGTGTGTACCAGGCACAGCACACAACACCACGCAGGTGGGATGCAGGGTGCTTCCAATAAAATATTCCAGCTCTGTGAACAGGAAAACAACTCCTCTGGATATCAGAAGCAACTCGAGGCTACATCTAAAAGAGATTTGGGAACTGTCACACATGACCTAAAAATGAGCACAGGATCACATGTGCTTATTAAGGAGCATTTAATTTTTGTAAGCAATGGCACCTCTTCTGCGTGCTACTGACCTGAAAACTGTCTTTTTCTGTCCAACGCATCTCTGATTTTAAGCCCCTGAAATAAATTTTTGGGTCTATCCCAAACCCATTTCCTACTCTTTCACAGAGTTTCCCTATGTATTTTATAAAGCTGTTTCTAAGGAATAATTCTTTCCTGCAATTTCCCTGCATTGTATCATCAGATAGAGGTTAATACCAGCCTCCACAAACTCCCTTTTCTAAGTCACTTCATCATCTACATGCAAAACTCCATACCAGCTGAGTTAATAGAGTGTGTGTTTTTTCTCCTGTGAGGCAGTTCCCAGTAGGTTATCGGCAAGTTATTTGTCCTTCACAGTACGAAGGCTTCATAAGCATCCTTTTAATTGCACACTGGTACTCAGCAGAGATCATTCAAGACTGCTCATTTTGGGGTGTGTGGCATCGCAGGCATGAATTTCTCATTTACTCCCATCTGTTTTCAAAATTGTTTTTCCTGGAAAAGTGATAGGAGCTTTAATCAAGCCCGTGAAAGGTCAAAAAACAACCTCTCTAATTGAATGCACCCTTGGGAATTCATTTGGAAATAATACTCCTCATTTTTTGTCTCCCCTTCTGTCTGCCAGAGTCGAACCACAGAATGACAGCAGCCCACTGAAATAAGCTGGCCCATGCGTCAGGCTCAGCCACAGCCATCTCTAGACCTGTCCCTTGGCTAATACAGATTCACAGAATCACAGAATCATAGGGGTTGGAAGGGACCTTCAGAGATCATCAAGTCCAACCCCCCTGCCCAAGCAGGTTCCCTAGAACAGGATGCACAGATAGGCGTCCAGAGGGGTCTTGAATATCTCCAGAGAAGGAGATTCCACAACCCCCCTGGGCAGCCTTTCCCAGTGCTCTGTCACCCTTACCAAGAAGAATAACATAGGGGAAGCATGCAGCTGGGGGGGAGTGTAAAGATGTGTTGAAGGGGCCTTAGCTGGAGGTGAGAGATGCCCCCCCTTTTGGTAATAAGCCCCTGTGGTCTGCATGTGAAGGGTCACAGCATGAAGGGAAAAGGCAGTTGCTTCCCAAGTCAGATATGCAATTTGGTGCCCCATCTAGGGGCACTTGCTTTCCCTGCAAGTGCCCCTGGTCTCAGCTTGCAAAAATCTCAAAAACTGAGGGAGGCAAGCATGCAGGGCTCCAAACACTAAAGCAGTGGCTAGCAAGCAGCGCACAGCAAACACCGTCTCAGTTACTGGTGGCTCTTGGTTAGGTAGGAGCAGAGGCACCACTGTGCTCTCAAAGGGAGGGGACACATGCAGCACCGTGCCCAGCTGAGACTGGCCTTCCTGTCTCTGTCAGGGGCTGCCAGCTCTCAGAGTTGGGTCAGAACGGGCTGCCAAGGTTGCCAAGAGTCTGGATAAACAGCAATAAGTATCTGTCCTGGTAGCTCAGTTTACAGCGAACGGAGATGGCTAGGTCCTACACAATCTCCTGCAAAACATCCCTTCAATATCCTTGGTGCTCCTTCAGCTGGTGACAGCTACTGGATGGTCCTCTCATAAATCCACTCTCAGTGATGAGCTGAGATCCAGATATGATGATGTTTTTGTCACCTGCTGACACATCCCTTGAGACATCCAGTCACCCGTGGGCACTGCCATGGAGACGTCAGCCTCTTTAAATTTCATGCTGGCAGACCTGGAAAGAAATGTCATCAAATTAGATCATTTTAGGGGGCTGCCAAGCTTTTTATTAAATTAAAAAGTTTAGATCTGAATGAATTGAACAGGCATCTTCAGATACCAAAACAGGGTTGCACAGGAGAATTTGAGACTTTCCATGTTCTAAAGAAAACTTACTTTTAACAAGTAGCCTGATGTGCTTTCCTTCAGTCCGTTTGCTCTCATTTTTTAAAAGCCTCTTGAGAATTTTCCTCATGTAGAAAAACAGGGAAGGATTGATACTAGAGGAGTTCCAGATCCATAAAAGTCCAAGACATAAATGAAGCTTTTGTTAATTGTAGGAATACAGGGATTTATAGTTCTAAAGGCTGTTTTCTTGTTCTATAAACGTAACTAGTTACTTGAACATAGTCTTCACAAGCTTACCTGTGTTGCTGCAATGACTCCATCCCATGGGATTTTATGCCCCAACAGCATTTTATGCCCTTGCAGCATGGGAACAGTTTGCCATGAAGAGTGGTAAAATGGCAGCAACCAGTATTCTTGTCTTCTGAAATCGTCATCACAGGCACTTGGACAGGCTGAGTAGGAACCACAGCAGGAGATAAAGGAATTCTTCTCTTCTACAGTGAAGTTAAAGCCTTGGCATCTCCCCTGCACAGCAGAGCTCTTGCTGCCCCCAGGACACAAGTCCCCAAAAATCTTCTGCTCCCAGGATTTCCTCTTTGAGGCCCCCTCACCCGACCAGCGAGGTGCCGGCTGGCAGCCCAATGCCAAGGTGCCATTCCTCCAGAGCATTACACAGCGTTTGAAAGACACTCAGCCACACCATACGCAGGGAACCATGCTACTTGCATACAGGTGATTTCAGTGAAGTACTTCCCAGCTCCCGCAGCCAGAGTGGGCTGGGTTCCCACAGCAGGCCTCTCCTGAGAGCCAGCACTCGACGTTGTGACCCACAGTTGGGCACTGCTCATGCAAATGTGCTGGGAGGATTTCATCAGGGTGTAACTGAAATAATGAATGACTCACTGACAAAGCAAAGTAGGACAGGTAAGACTCCAGGCTTGCCCTGGAACTAGCTATGGAGGGCAACGGACCTGTGGTTACAGACACGTGGTTCCAGTGCGCATTAGTGCTGTGCTGGGACACCCACCTCTGGAGGGGTGGGACAGGAGATGTGGGAAGGTGACAGCTGTGGGGATCATTGCTTGCTATTCTTTCTTCCTTCCTTTTTCTTTACTGTGATAGGCATGATCAGGCCTTATGGCTCCCAGACAGCAATTTTCAATTTTTCTCTACTACTGAGAAGCCCAGCAGGATCTCTGGCATGGCCAGCTCAGCCAGTGAAAATACTGATTGAGCTGATTTGCTCCAGCTCTGCTACTGTTCTGTGTGAGATCATCAATGGGGGTGTGCAAAATGTCCACTTTCCTTCATTGCTCTCAAACCTGGAGCAAAGCTACAGACATGGACATGCCTTTGAGTAGTTCCTAAGTGGATATAATAGGTCCTAAGTAGCAGAAGCTTTTCTTTTCAAAAAACAGATGCAGCATGTCTTGTTTGCCTCTGAGCAAGGAGAGATGGGAAATGTTGTCTTTTTCAATAAAACCCAGCTGTAGATTTCATAAAATAGTCAATCTGGGTCTTCAAGAGACACATGTCCTTGGTGCAGCTGCAGTTTCTACAGCTGCTCTCTTGAAGTTAACCGTAGGAATGCAGGACTAGTTCAGCACCGGGAGATCAGGCCTGACAGATGTTCATCACATCTGCTCCTTAGAGTTTCCAGTGGACAAGAACCCATGGTCTCTTTGTCACAATCTTCTGTCATATTGATCCAAAACGTTCCCTTGCTGCAAATTAAGCCGATTTCCTCTTGTCCTTCAATTTGAGCTATGTAGGGAGGCTGGTGAAAAAGAAAAGTGCTACAAAGCACAAGTGGAAGGCACAGATATAAAGAGGAAAACAACCAGCCAGCCAGGAATGCTACAGAGAAAGGTCAAACAGCTATACACAATCAAAAATAAAAAATGAGTCAATAATGCAATTTTGGCATTGTTTTATTACAATGATTTTAGATTTGGTGCCTGCTCTTCTCTGTCTTGCCAATAAATTCCACAGGAGTTCTCTCTATGCCCAGGTCCAAATCATAAATAGAAAACAGTATGGAGCAGATCTTTGAATTTCCTCATTGGACACATCTGCTGGGCTGGACAACATGACACACTGACAACTGCTCCTTGCACATGGTTGTACCGCAGGTTGCGCATAGAGGTTCCGCAGAGACTCTTTCACTTTGTTTCACAAAAGAAAATCAGGGTGGAGAGTTAAAAAAAATGAAATTAAGATAATCTTGCTTGCTTCCCCATTATTCTCCAGGTGAATTATCCTTTCAGAGGAAGAAAGTAGATTGCTCTGAGGCATTCAGTTCTTGACAAGATCATGCTGATGTTTTTTTATCCATTTTTTATCCTTTTTCAATCCTTATTAATTGTTTTGTTAACAGTCATGGTGCCATAGACATCATGCTGATGTCTGAGTCATTAAAAGAGCATATGACTGTCTGCTTCCCACTGCTCTCTTTTGATGAAGGGGTCTGGGTCCTCTGGGGCTAAGACAACAGATGCTAGTGAAACACCTGCCAAAAGAGCAGGGGGGAACAGAATGATGCATGTGGTGGTATCCAGCACCAGAAAATTAATAAAACCCAGTCCCTGACGGTTTCATCACTTCAACAGAAAGCCACAACTTAAATGGAAATCAGAAAGGATCTTAACACATTCTTGTGTGGCATCCCAGGCTTACTGCAAGCGTCCTTCCAAACCAGGGACTTCTCTCCAGAAGGATGCTGGTTTGGGCAGCGTCTCTCAGTAAATACAATTTTGAGTGCCACAGCTGACATGTGCTCTGAGTCACCCAGAACAGCGTACTTACCCAGCTCACCACAAAAGCCCTTGTGCTGTACATCCCGACCCGTGGGGAAGTCCCAGCATGCCTGTGGCTCCCATGCTGAGAAGGAAGGAGCAGCCACTGCCCTCTGCCCACTCAGCTCAGGCAGGCAGGCTGTCCCTCAGGTGGCCTTCTCTTCCCATCCCACCAGGGTTCCTGGAGGACGTGGCACAACAGCGGAGGGATGACTCCTGCTGCAGCAGGAGCTCCTGAATGGTGCTGTGAGAGCATGTGTTGCTGCCCAGGTCCTGCTTGCACCCTTCTCTTGGAGCAAGGAGAGCAGAAACAGTAAATACCAAATTGCAGATGCCCCTTGGCCAGACCTTCCGGGGACACCCCATGCTGGAGGGAACTGCTTTCACAGTCAAGACAGCCAAATTGTGAGCAATCTGTAACATTTTTTTAATACCATGAGACAAAAAGCTGTCTTAGTCCTCTCAGTTCCCCTGACTTTGTGCTCTTCTTAAACTCAGCAGGCTTCCTGCCATCAGTGGTTTGGACTCCCATAGGCTTATACATGGAAAATATTCTCTGACACTCACTGTTTGCTGAGCCTGAAGAGCAGCGTGGAGTTAAATCCGTTGGTTTTCAGGCTGCCAGCACCTTGGCAAAGCTCTCAGAGGATAAAGAACAGAAACTTCTAGTATCTGAAATCCAGACTTCTCAAAATGACTGAAAGGGAACTACCCTCATGGGTGTGGAGAGAATGGGGAGGGGGACATAGAAAAAATAAAACCAACATCCACAAAACAAAAAAGATGTCTCTGGGGAAGGTGTCCAGTTCTGCTACTGTGGGCTCCTGGAGACTTGTCTCTGCAGAGTTCTCCAAGATGTGTTCCAGATGATCTTTAAAGGTCACTTCCAACCAAAATCATTCTATTATTCTATGATCCTCCAATGTAAATGCATATGACCCAGTGTCTTTATCATAGAATCACAGGCTTCCATGGGCAGGGACGCCCTCCACTAGACCAGGTTGCCCAAATTCCCATCCAACCTGGCCTTGAACACTGCCAGGGAGGGGGCAGCCAGAGCTTCTCTGTGCAACCTATGCCAGGTTCTTCTCCTCAGGGCTGCTCTCAATTCACTCTTTGTCCAGCCTGTAGTTGTGCTTGGGATTGTCTCAACCCATGTGCAGGACCTTGCACTTGACCTTCCTGAACTTCATGAGTTCACACAGGCCCACCTCTCAAGTCCCTCTGGATGGCATCCCTCCAACATGTCAACTGCACCACACAGCTGGGTGTCTTTGGCAAACGTGCTGACGGTGCACTCAATCCCACTGTCCTTGTCACAAAGATGTGAAACAGCACCTGTCTCAATATCAACTCCTGAGTAACACCACTTGTCACCAGTCTCCATTCAGACATTGAGCCGTTGACTGCAACTCTTTCAGTGCAACCATCCAGCCAATTCCACATCCACTGAGTGGTCTGTCTGTCAAATCCATGTCATGTGGGACAGTGTCAAATGCTTTGAACAAGTTCAGGTAGATGATGTTGGGGTTTTTGTGAGAGGAATGCTAAAATGAGGATAATTTCTAAAATTAAATTGCTGATGTTTCAAAGGGTAATTTTACTGATGGTCACAGAATCACAGAATTATCAAGGTTGGAAAAGACCTAAAAGATCATCCAGTCCAACCATTCACCTATTACTACTAGCTCCCACTAAACCATGTCCCTCAATACAATAGGTCACTCCTAACTATTTTGTCATCAAGAAACTAGAAGTCTGAATTATAAGCAGAGATTTTTAAAGCCATTGCCATAGAAGTGTTGCAACACTGTTCCCCTCAAATGCCAACATCAGCATATACATTTCCTGCATAACTGTAATAGAATATTCCTAAAAGGTGCTTGCTCTATATATTTTGGGTAACAATATCTTAAACATAAAAGCTACCTTCTTCCTGAAACAGTTTGCTGAATAAGCAGATTCTGGGCCACATTCTTCTCTTTTTTGTATCATCAACTATTCTATTAGATTTAATGGGTTGGAATGGGCACAGTTCTGTCCCCTGTAAACCAAATTAAACTCTTGTTTGCAGAACATAGACTTACAGGGACAGACAAATCCAAGCCTGGAAGTTCTAGGAAGTTCAAGAAAATTGCCCAAAGATCCTATCTGAATATAGTATATGCTTTATCAGCACATAAGCATGTTAAAAAGCATGAAGATATTTAAAGAATACTGGAAAACTGGGAAGGTGGGTTTCCACATGAAGTTTAACGTTTTCTCTGTCAGCTCTGAGGAAAATTGGCTAGTAGATTCAAAAGTTATTAAAAATAAGTATGAAAATATATACAGCTATACATTGTGATCACAGAAAACTCAGCTCTCTATGAACACAGATTAGAGGTATGGAAAATTAGGCTGACAGAAAAATTCTTCAAAGATTTTGGTCAATACTAAATCTATTATGATTTCATTATATTTACAAATATTAAAGTCACTGATTGGGAGTGGGGAGGGCTTTTCTTTTTGCCAGAGTTTGCTGCAAGGCAGGGGTGAATAACCCTGTAAATACAGTATTTTCAACAAGCATCGTGTGAAACTGCTCCTGTGGGCGTTCAGATGTGGCTGAAAAGACAGGCAACACCACATGGCTTCAGCTAACTAATCATGTAGCTCAAATGCTGGATCTTAGATAAGTGTGGTGATCAACTTGTGAGCCAGTCACAGACAGATGTTTACTTGTGGAAAACATTCGGCTAATAGTAAGTATTTCTGCAATAGTCATGGTCTGTTTACAGGCAATTTCTGGCATGAAGAAGCTATATTCATCAATTAAACTGTTTAGTCTGAATTGGTTTCCAACTGTAATTGAAACTAAATGAAGAACTAGCTACTCTGGGTTGTAGCACTTTTCTTTTAAAAGGCTCCAACACATATGCCTCAAGATGTGTTGGTAGCTATGCATGAGCTTATTCAGCTTGGCTTTTTCTTGAGGGTGTGGTAAGAATGCTGCTTTTCTTGACTTTCTGCGCTGGTTGACAGCTTTTTGGTGAAGTCTCTGTTCAAGACTTAAGAAAGAAGGAAATTAGTAAAAGCAGGAAATTGTAGCTCATCCAAATAATGCTAATGATAACACATAGGTCTGCCAAACCATCGCAGCTCACAGCTTGTTGCAAAGTGGGTGCTCAGTTTAAGACGGGGCATCCTCACCTTGTGCCTTTCCATGGAAGCTCTGCTCTAGCAGGAGCCTTGGCTGGGGCTCCTCAGCAAGCCGCGCTGCTTGCTCTGACAGCAGTAGCTGTCACCCAGGCAGGGAGACCCTACTTTCCCTGGCACGTTTCTCCAGTCTCTGTTGCTGCTTCATGTTGGGAAAGAGAAACCTCACATCCCACTGCAGCTATGGAACAGAAGTAATCTGCTGTAGACATTGGGATGCTGGCTGGCTGCTAAACCACTGCAAGCCAAAAAGCATCGCTGATAACAAGAGCCTTGGGGCAGGAAGGCAGAAGGACTCTGCAGTTCACGTATGCTGCCAAAATTTGCGTCAGTCTGTCTGTGAAATAAGAAACCCTTTGAAAGATCTACCCCAAAGAGAAAAGGCATTTGGGGCACAGGTTAAACCTCAAACTCAGATTAGAGGCAAGAAGTCTGATCACTGCTATCGCAGTCTGGGATACTCCCTGAAAACTGTGTGTGAACCTAGGATCACATCATCACACACTTCGTGACTCCATGGATCTCAGGGGTAATCCAAAGCCTCAGCCCACCACAGGATTCTCTTCACTAGGAAGGTTCAAAAGTACTTCCCATGTGGGGCTGTCCATAGGCAAATGCCAGACTGGGGCAAAACTAATGGGTGCTTGTTTGTCCCCACCCTTTTTTTCATGCAAGAGAGACCCATGTTGGGTGGCAGATAAAGCATGAACTCTCAAGACAGTTTAGGCCACTGCTCCTCAGTTCCCTGCCTGTAAAATGGAGCTACCAAACATTCATATAGGCTAGTTCTGGCAGCCAAATGAGTAGTGTTGATGAACTGACTATTGTGGCTGCTCACCCTTGTGATTTTCCAGGCATTTCAGAACAGTTGGATCTGTCTACAAGGGAAATGCGACACACTGTCTCTTAGTTTTATTGTTGTTTTTGGCAATGTGGAAATATCTTCAGCATGCTCCATTACCCAATACCAGAAGACACACGGCCTTCTTGCAGAAAATATGGTTTCAGCTTGTACCTTACAGTGTAATGAGCAAGACAGATTTGAAAAATATTACATTTAATGGCAGTTTAACTGTATAGGCAGTCTTTGGAAAGCATCAACAGCTGAAGAGAAAACCGATATTGGTACTCAAATGTCTCTAAAGCCACAGAGCCTGTGGCCGTAGCCAAAACCATGAAGCCAGTATTCCCACTCTATGAGGATTAAAACAAGAGTCATTTGGGAAGTAGGGGTGTCAGCCAGGCTGCACAAGCTGTTGGAATGGTAGGGTGTGTTGGGATAGTCACACACAAGCTGATGTCTCATAAAGCAAAAAAAATTAGTTGGTGCCTTTTGGATAAACTTGTTACTGAAATGCTGGAAAGGTCTTTGCCTTTCATTTCAGTAAGGAAGCCAGATGCTGTAAGTCGGGTAGGTTCACAGAACCCAGGTCTCAGAATAGAGATATTCTGTTTTGCCAGTTTTATTCAGGTTTTCTACTGGGCTAATGATAACAAATACCAGAGGTCTCAGGTGACAAGAAGAACATGTCTAACCTTCCACAAATGTCTCCCTCAACTCCACAGTGGAAAATGAGTGGAGGAAGCAGAAAGAACAGTCACTGCTTCAGTGCAGTATCCAATGTCATTTCTTCAAAGATGCTGCTCCATGACAGTGAGGGAATGCTGATGATCCCAAACAACACAGTCTTGAAGGCTCAAAAACCTGGAGGCAAGAAAAAAATAACCAAACCAAACCACCGCATTTTATTTTTGAAATCCCATGATTTCCTAAACTAACCTAACTTAAGGGTTTCTGGGCACCAGGGCTTGGCTGCAGGGGAGGCTTGGACAAGCCACAGCAGTGGGCAAAAGAGGAGAGGAATGGGTGGCAGAAAGCATCACAGCTCCCTCGCTGGAGTTACAGCAGTGCTGGCTCAGCTGGTAGGGCAAACAGAGAGCAAACAATGCACCAAACCGCTGCTGGTAAAGAGTGGCTTACATCAATGGAAAGAGCGTCCCTGAGCTCAGTGGGCACTTCTGGGTGAAGTCAAAAGCCTAGGTTTTCTAGGGAGAGCTAGTAAATGAAGGACAGTGCAAAGGGAAATTCCTATGGTGTGCTGTCAGCATTACCATGACGGAGGTTGGTTGCAGTCCCAGGCACAGCTTCAAGTGGCCCAGACACAAGCACCCTTCAGCCCTGTGCCCCTGGAGAGCCCCGGTGGATGTTCCCGGTGCAAGGATTTGGCTCCATTGGTGTCCTGGTCAAACATCTCCACATCCACTGGCCTGTGTAGCCACAGAAACACTGCCATCATCTAGAACTGGCCAGGGTCTGTCCAATTTGGAAGCAGCCTTGAAGGGCTAGAAGACCAAGAGTAAAACATTGGCACTTTGAAATCTGATCAACATTTCTCAGCTTGTCAATGGTGCTCTGAGAGAAACACAAATTTCTGAGGCTCGACATCTTCTAAATGATATAAAATAATCATGAGATTGTAAAGCCAGGCCAAAACCATAGCTACACAACTCTTTCCCTTTGCAGTTGGAAGTGTGTGTGCATACACATTAGAGGCTTTCATCCCCTTCACAGCCCAAACATCTGCTTCCTCCTCCAGCTTGACAGGAGAGGAGAAGTAGGGCTGAACTCAGCTCAGGTACAGCCTGTCCCTTGAAGGTATCTGCAGGCTGTGCATGCCAGGAGAGTGCTGCAAACCCTGTGCTCCCAGTGTGCTTTCCCATCTGGCACCAAACTCCTCATTAATTTGAGCGACAGAGGCTTTGCTGCCAAAAGGAGATAGTTTAATTACTGTTTTCCTCCCTCCTCCCTTATGTAGCGGCTGTAAAACTGCTCACTGCTGAACCTAAGCCATCCCAAGGAGCTGAGTGAAATATTTAAGAAGGCTATTTATTTAGGCATCCGACCCATAGACTTCCTTCATAGCTGTCTGTACAGCTCTAAAGCCACCGAATATTTCCATAGCAAATAATACGATTTATTAGGATTGTATCGGGTCCATATGGACAAAGTCTCTCAACTGTCTCCACAAATGGATGCTGCTAAATGGAATCAAATACCAGAGAGGCTGGTTCAAATCAAGGGACATCAACAAGAGGCTACCCCAGACTGGAAGGCACTCAGAGCGGGGTTTCTGGACTCCCCCATTCTTGAATGTAGCAGCTTGCACAGAATCTTCAAGGGTGGGACAAGATGGGATTCGTTTACTGGGAAACAAGGAAATCAGCTTGCGTGTACTTTCTGAGACCGCTAGCTTGGTCACAGCATCTCCGGAAATTTTTCCCCTCAGTAAAAAGCCAGTTTAGCTGCTGCAAGACTCTAATTCCCTTGTGCCATCTGCCAGCACGGAGGACATGGTAGCTGCTGGCCTGGTGAGCCCCACAGCAAGGACGCGGGTGTGATTAACAGGCAGGCAGAGCGGCAGATGGCAATAGACTGCATGAGATGCTCGGACCACCAAGGCGGCTGGTTTTACAGAGTAAAAAAATCTGAAGCATGAACACAGTGAAAGCAAGATTTGGGTCTATGTATTGAACTTACCTTGGGGGTCCTGGTAAAGAAAAGGAAAGCACTTTTCTATCTCCTACATGTGATGAGGACAGCAGGGAAGTGAAAGAAGGATTGATGCCTGCAGAAAGGTTTGAAACGCCTTCAAAGAGCAAATAGGAGCACGGGAGTATTGTGATGCAAAACAGAAGTCAGAGGTGCAATATCAGAATAGTCTAAAATACTTTTTGGTTTTGTTGTTGTTTAAACCCAAAAGCAAGAACTAGAGAGGGATTGAGAGTTCAGAAATCATCATTGTACTTTGGCTATCATCTCCACGCATGTTTTGAGGTATTAAAGCAGGATCATATATGAGAGGGTTCCAGGGTGAAAGAAAATAAACCTAGCCACATGGACAAGCTTCCAAATGGCAAGAAGAAGAATCCCAAAGATGATGGCCACATTGTATGCAAGGCCACAGATTCAACCTGGAGCAACCCCAAAAGTAAGACAGAGACATACCAGACTAACAGAGCCTGAGAGAGATGGATTCTGTTCCTTGGGATCGAGGAAGACCAAACACAGCGCCCTTCCTTTAAAGGAAGAGGTAAGAGAGATGAGGAATTACAGCTTAACCAACATTATTTAAGTAACCCAGAGGAATATTAAAGATGTTATGAAAAGATTTATTTTTGGGCCCCTAGAAGGTAAAAAAGAGATTAAAAGATATTAACACATATCTCATTGACAGACCATTTCAAATCACCCCTCATCCCTTCAAGGACAGAGTAGCAAGTCTTGAGAATGAGGTGAAGCAGACATGCAATGCATCATGACTCTGTAAGGTTTTCTCCCAGTGTTCTGCAAGATACCTACGACAGGGGAAACAGGAACCAAGGGGTTACAAGACTGGTTGGAAAGCCATACACAAAGAGTAGCTGTCACTGGTGCAGCACTGCACTGGTAGCTGGGTACTGAATAGTCCTCTCCTGGGGACAGCAGTATTCACTGCTTTCCTCAGTGACTGGCAAGATGAAGGAAAGAGCATGCTTTTTTTTTAGATCTCCTGCCAAGTTTCCAAAATGCTGGAAGACAGGGTGAGAGTTCAAAATTATCTGGATGAGTTGGAGCAGAGGTATGAACTGTTGGAAAAAGGGGAACAATTCAGGAAGCAAAATGCAAAATGCCACCTTTCGATAGCAAAAATCATCTGGTTCAATACAAGATGGGATAAGCTGGCAAGATTATAGGCATGTAGAAGCAGATGACACATGGTATGAGGCTGCCTGAATCAATAGTGTCAGGCTACCTTAGAAAAAAAAGAGAGATTTTACTGGGATGTGCAGACAGAACTGTTGCAAGGCATGCAAAATTAGGCAGGGTTGAAAGAAAGGTAGGAACCTTGCCAGAAGGTGGAAAGGAAATGCCGTGGCAGTATTCAGATAGATAAAACTGCTTGGAGACAGATAATTCGCTGTTTTCTGTGCCACCTTTAGGTAAGATGGGGAGTTCTGGAAGGGACTGAAGAACAAGAGGTTTGAGGCTACTAGATATTAGAAAAGTTTCCTCAAAGCAAGGCCAGCAGCCACTGAAACAGATTCCCCAGGAGGGCTGTGAAGTCTCACCCTAATGAGAAGCCAGAAGTAGATGGAGCTGATCCTGCCCTGCGCTGAGGGGACAGACACATAGATTTTACAGAAATGCCTTTTCAGCTTTCCTTTACCTTCTTCTGGGGCCAATAAAACACTGACCCAAAACAGTGGCAAAATCAACTATCCAAGCTGACGTGTGGCAGATATGGTGTGAGAGGGCAGCTCTGCCAGCCGGTGCACCCTGCTCACCTCCCCAGCTGGTGCCTAGCGAGGGCCTAGGGATGCCCCAGCCCCAGTACTCAGCCACCCCCAAGATATCTGGAGGAAACCCAGGCTTGTCATCAGGGAGGGGGCTGTGGTGTGCGGGATGGTGTGTGGGACAGTGTGCAGGATGGTGGAGGCTGGGGACAGCAGGGAGCAAGGGAAGGCCTGTCCCTTACGGAGCTGGCAGATCTCTTAACACTTGCTTTGATGGCTTGGGGTGTCTGAGGTTGTTTTAAGATTTTCCACTCTGGAGAGATTATCTTCAGTGGCCTATAGCTTTCTGAAGTTATCATCTGGAAGAAAAACTTTACAGTCCTGAGCTCAGATCAGAGCAAATTCATGGTAACTCTTTCTGAACAGTGAGGCAACGAGGACAAAAAGTATTTTCGTGCCTACGCAAGTTGAATAGGCTCATTTGAACATGTGCGTCAGTCTGCTGGGCAAGCAGTAGTTTTGACATTTGTCAGGAAGAGAGGGAATAACAGAGATCCTTGGAAGTCTACTGACACATGGTATTTAGTTGTCAGGCTACGATTTATGTGGTCACTTAGGATTTCAACAGCACTAACCTTGGAAAGGAATTCCAGCACCTTAACAAAGCAGCATTTATGCATAAGTGTAACATTGCTCAAATCAGCTGTTGAATGTCTTATTACTTTCACCCTGGAGAAACCTGTCACGGTTGAGAGAGTGCTTTTGTTCGTGATGAGGGGTCAATGACACCGCAGTCAAGTCAGCAGCCAGGGCCAACAGAGATTTGAGCTGGCACTGAGAAGCTACAGGGCTTTTAAAAATAAACCTAGCATGAGACTCCAATTAAGTTTACCAGCAGTGCCTTGCTCATTTCATTCTTCATCTCTGCTTAAACTCTCAGGATGGACACAAGTTTCCTGTTGCTTCAGATTTAGCCACAATTAATCAGCACCTTTCTAAATGCCAAAGTTCCTGCAGGTCCCGAAAACATTGGCAAGGATTATCACACACCATGCAGGGCTTGCTGTCACGGACAGCTGTATGATTGACGACTTCTCCAACCAACTGCTGCACAGAGCAAAAAGTACCTTATGCTGAAGCAGTTGATGTAGTGAAGAAGTTGAGGAGATTTAAGTCTTTGGCACTTTGTTTTGTAGAAGCAGCATGCCAGGGGCCCCAGGAGATGTCAAAGGGAAACTGCTAATTTGGGAAAGAAGAGTCAGGGGCTGAGGGGGGGGAAAGCAGTAAGGAATGGCTGTATGATACAGATCACTGCAAATAGGAGATAATAAGGACTGCTATGCTCCCATCCCTTCCCTGCTGGCCGAGCAGCCCAGAGCAGTACTGACATGATCAGTGGAATCAAGTGAGAGACTTGCAGGAGTTCAAGGGATGCTGTGCCAGACCATGTGTGTGTTGTCGTGAGCACCTATGTTACATGGAGTTACTAAAATGAGGAGTAAGCACATTCGTGTCATTCACGTGTGTGCATGACATTCATGTGTGTGCAGTTTCTCTGAGTTCCCTCCTTAGAAGATCCAGGAATTTTTTTTGTTTGTGTTCTAAAATTTCCTTTTCATGGGGGCCAGATGAAATGTGACCCCCATGAAAAAAGAGGGGACCTTAATGATGTCCCTCCCCTCATGGTGTTTTCCATGAAAATGGAGCGAGAGGTTTCCTATCTCAGACAACCAATAGTGAGCTGGGCACTCCCCTCCCATACAACAACACTGGAAGGTCAGTCAGGACAAGGGCATCCAGGTGTCCCTGCCAAGGCACCCTACCATGTCTGTGTGGTGGCACGGAAAAAACGGGGACATACTCCGGGTGATTCGTGGCGGTGCCACTCCCCGGGCTCTGCACGCGCCCAAAGCACTCCTCAGGGAAGAAAACAAAATAGTGCAAAGTCACAGAAGTCAACTGGTGGCTGGACAGTGATCCTTGTGGTAGGAGATGAGCGCATACAGCCTCTCTGATGGGACATAACAAGGTCCAATGTCTGGAAGCAGACAGATTCCTACATGAAATAAGAAACTTTAGTGCAGATTCATTTAGCACCTGGGCTCCTGAAGGAGAGATTGGGTACCTGTCTAATAGACGTGCCTTGACACAGGATTAATCTCCTGCCATCTGTGTGTGTAGGTGAGTCAGATGGGATGGCTGCAGTGATCATTTCTAGTGTGGGCAGTTTAAACACCCCTCTTCCTCAAAGCCTTGCTCTCTTATCTCATTGGCTACCCCATTCTTCAGCTCCTTTTTAAGCTGATGATTGGAGTTGAAGGGCATGTTTCGGGAGGCCAGTTGATCCCACCTGGGATATTTGGGAATTAATTTTTTACCCTACTAATTCCTCCTGCAAAAGCTGAAAAGGGGCATAGCTGGGGATGGTATTTAGCAGGATGTAGGACATGGGGACCGTGGCAGCCAGAAGTGTCACAGGACTAGCACAGGCCCTGCTAGCAAAGGGTAATCTCATTCTACTCCTACCTGCTGCACTGACCATGTTTCACCCCAGGGGCCTTTCCCCAAGAGTACTTCAGCAGCAGGGTTGGTGTGGAGGGCACAGAGATGGGTAGCATGGCTGGCAGTTCCCAACTAGTGGGCAGGTGGCTGCTCCAGCCTCCCTGCAGTCCATGCCAGCCTCTCCTATCACAGAAGGCGATTTCTGCCCATCATCTCCTCACCTTTCTGTTTTCCCTTGGAATGTGGACCTTGCTGAAATTGTAGCCTATATTGTGACATAAATGAGTGAAGGACAAGGGCCTGTGAAACACGCAGGGACAGAGTACACCCCATCTTCGTTCACCGCACTTTGGAAAGTGCGCACCTGGGTTGAGGACAAGACAAACATCTAATGAGTGCCATCTGCTGGCAAATGTGAATAGGGTATTGGGGACAACGGAGTAAGTGTGCAGCTTCACTGCACCCTCCATGTCTACTCCGCTCTTCGGTGCTGCAAGACTGTGCTTGCATCCCATGGCTCCTGTTGTGCCATGGCCGTAGGTGCTGCTGACTAGACAGATGGACGGGACAAGCCTAGTGTCATCTTCTGCATTCATGAGCTGGTGGTCTCTATAGCTTCACACTGAAAGAGGCAGTTGGGCAGCCATGAGAGCAGGAGCCTTGGTGTGCCAGACAGGCGCTGACCCAGGGCAAGAGGGAGCTGAGGTGGCCTAGCCGGTGGGAGGGCATGTGGGAAGGTGTGGAGAATGATGCTGATCTACCATGGGAGGAAGCGGCTTTGGGCAAGTTGCTCTGCCTGTGCCTCCCTTCAAACCAGAGTCCTCATTTCTGGCTCATCTGCCACGATTGCTCATCTGGTAAGAAAGCGATCTTCCCTTACAGTGTGCATAGGTTTGTGATCTTTCTGAGTCATTCTAGAAGTTTCTAACCCTGTGATTGCACGGTAGGTGGAAGGCGCACAGTACCCTATAGCACGGGGTCCTTACAGCCAGCAATGTTTGCCCAGTGGGTCAGATATCGTACCACAGCTGGAGAGCTTCTCCACAGTGCTCACTGCTCTGTTTTAAGCCAAAACAGTAGGCAACTTCAGAGTGCATGTGTGAGTGTGTCTGTGGGTTTTATTTGCACACAACCTAAGTAAACCCACTACACTTTGTTGGTGAGAGCCTCGAAATATAAGAAAATAAAAACAGGTCACCAAGTACCAATTTTTTGTGCAAATGAAGAGGCACAACTATGCAGCAAAACCTAACCCTTTGTTGGGCAAAACTGTTTCTGTGAGGGCACTTCAAATGCCATTTTGAAGAAAGTTTTTGATAATAGGTGTGAGGACTGAGCAGCACTTCTGAGAGGTCATTTTGTTCACTGATGGCATGGTGTAAATCCAAGTATAAAATAACACAGCCATGTATTATCTACAAGACACTCAGTGGAGGAAGACAAAAGCCTAATTATATCTACCTTATCAGCTAAAGGAGCTGAAGAATGGTGTTGATTTGGAGGGGACTAAACTGCAGAATACTTTTTCTGTTACAACACACAAGTATTACCCTTTTAATTTGGCAAAATAGTAGTTTCCTTCCTGCCAGTTTTTCAGAGACACTGCTGCACTTGGTCTGCCTGGGGATACTGGAAATTCCCAAGAGAATAAAACATGTGCAATGCATATGAAAACCCCTGTTTAAACCCCTGCTTGTAGTTTTCTACTAAGCCTAAGTTAGGCATTGCTTCCTTTTGCAGGAAGAGTAATCACCAGCGTTGGCATGTGAATCCGCCAGCACGATAGATCTGATCTCGAAATAGATTTTTCTTACTCGAATGATTTAGTGAGATGTAAATTTTAAGACCAAAGTTGAAGAAGGTTGTCAGCCTCAAAGACAGTTGGTCTTGCAACAGCCTTTGGGTGTGAATGAGAAAGCTCTCAGGAATGAAAACCACGCGCAGTATTTCTGCCGGTTTGGATTGACGTCTCACTGGGATGGATGTTGCAAATTTTCTTACCCAGAACTAGTGGAGCAAGCACTTCCCGAGGTAAGACCTGCAACAGGCATCTGAAGCCATAACACAAGCTAACAACATGGAGAAAAGAGGGTTTTGACCAAATTCCCCAAATGCCAGTTCTATCATCTGCCACGGTAACATGTAATAGGCAGTGCCAATAAAAGCAGCGCGTGCCACAAACGTGTTTGGATACATGGCTTTTGTAAGGTGTTATGACAACAGCAAAAACTTGGATGGGGAAAAGTCAAGAAAAAAATATTTAAATCGACTTCCTAAGGCAGAAAGCTAAGGAAGAAAAGAAAGTCACATTCCAAAGAGTTACTGCAACTCAATGCAGGCAAGCTGAAGGGTGGTTATTTACATTCTCAGAGGTACAATGGCCTAATCAAAGATGAATAATTTAGGACTGGCTATCTACTACTAGACTAGACAGTAGGAGGAAAAGTGAGAGAGGTCTTTAAAAATGCTTTGGGGCTTCATTTCAATAAAATAGCAATCAGAAAAACTCCAGGTCTAGCCAGGGAAATGACTGACCAAGTAAAGAGATGAATGACAAAGGGCAATGTTATGGAGTGCTGCTGAATTGGACAAGAAGATCTAAAGGACACTGAAAGTCCCTCAGAAAAAGTTACGAAAAGCACCTCAGATTAAGTTTACTTCTGTGCTGACTTCTGTTATTTGCAATGAAGAATTCAGCCAGCTGCTTTTTATACTGAATTTCAAAATTCTCTGGTTTTTTTCCAGGCTAGTGGGATGGATGCATCTGTTGCATGTATCTCCATGACTTTTTGCATGCCCTCATGCTTTGGCAGGTGTGCAATGTGATCTCAGGTGAATCTGGCAAGAGCAAGATATGTGGTTGCTCCAGAAGCAACAGATCAAAATAAATCAGTGAGGGCAAACAAGGCCCTGGAGGTGCCTGCCTTTGGGGGAGGGTTTGGGTATTTCAGGTTCTGGTCTACATGTGCCATCAATATACAAAGATAAGAGTAAAGACTGGAATTACCAGGTGTTGGTTGCTGTGAAGAGACCTTTAGCAGATGTAAAGACCACCTAGCAGTGAGACGATGGTGAGATACCTCACAGCTTTGAGCTGTCACTTGGTGGCAGGATCCAGGCTGACACACAGACAGTTGAGGTGGCTTTAGACCTGGGGAACTGGACTCAGCCCTCTGTGCTCTCACAGCACAGGTCGGGAAATTGAGGTTTCAAGCCCTTTTCAATCTGTTCTTACCTTTGTGGCAAATGCAAATACACTAAATCCTTATCTTGTCCTCTCTCAGTGCTTATATGTGTACTATAACCATTTGATTATGCTCTTGCTGTACCAGCCTTGCACACTGATTTCCTTACTAGCAGCCTGTGTGGGAATGGAGGTGAAAGTTCTTGCAGCCTGGTACACCAGATATTCAACTACATGGTTTTCCTGCTGCACTTAATACTAATCATTCTTGGTTTGAGAACTGATCTTCAAATGGTCAAAGCACCAGCAGAGCTGGAAAGCTGATGTGACCACTGTAGTGAGCACAGATGTCTACCAAGTGGAAAAAGACAAGTTACGTAACACCAGGCCAAGCAGAACATATAGCTCTGACCCACACTGAGGTCAGTAGACATTTTTTCACTGACTTGGGTGGGATCTGGCCTTTGCTCAAGTATCCCATGCGAGTTCTTGGAGAAAAGGAATGTGATGCAGAGCATGCATATTATGCACCAGTACAGACTTTGGCTTTGCTCAGGGCAAGAGTTGTTAATAAAATGTTCTTTACACAAGGGTGATATCTGTGAGTGTACATTTGCAGATGAGATCCCAGCTGCCTGAGAGAGGAAAGGCTGCCAGTGCCCCGTATCCATCCTTGCTGTGAGCTCTGCAGTTATAGACACATGATGGATTAAGTGAGCAGCTTGCCAGTTGCTAATGTAACAGCCTCTTTTCAACCCAATTTATTTATACTTGGGAAAAACAGGAATGTAAACTTCTCCCACCAATACTTGCTGTTTATTTTTACAATATGTGTTTTTAAAAAATTAATTAATCTCCAAGCTCATTTCATGATTACTCCAGTAGCTAGCTATTTCTCTTCATACAGTGCATACACATGCAGCGAAGGCAGACACGTTGTGAAGGGGACTCGATTCTCTGAGATTCGTTTGTAAGCAGCTAAGAGAGGAACTCACAGCTGCTTCTAACTGAGGAGGATTGAGAGATCCTAGCTATGTAGAGCTGTTAGCTCTGCTAACCAGCTTTATTTTCTGTTTTTTAGAGAGCACACATAAACACAGGTGCCTTGTGAATAAATAGACCTCTTAATTTCAGATAAATATGTACAAGCATCTAGTTGTAGAGGACAGTAAGACTTCAAGAGGTTTCTGCTGTCGTTCTGGTGATCTTGTGTGCTCAAGGTGACATTCAGTTTCCTCTTCCTCCATGCTCACAATTTTAAAAAAACCCAGCATATAAAATCTGAAGTGTTGAGAATAAGATGTTGGACTCGGGCTTTGTAACACATTTCCTCCAGTTGGAACCTGTGCTGATCGAAAACGGGTTGAATCCAGCGTAACACGGATCACTGTGTGCAAATTCCAGCTATGGTTTTAGGAAACAGGTGAGGAAAGCTGGGCTCCTGGAGCAAGGTATTTTTTCCAGGCTAGTGGGATGGGTGCATCTTGCCAGATTTACCTGAGATCGCACCTCACACCTGTCAAAGCATGAGGGCATGCAAAAAGTCATGCAGATATGTACATCTCCCCTAGCCATAGGTGTCCACAGTGCATTCACACAGAGCAAATCATCTCTGGTTTAGGAGGAGCTAATTTGTGCCCATTTCTGACTGTCAGGGCAACCTGATCTCCTCGCTCAGCTGTTAGGTGAACTGTGTAATGCACTGAAGACTTTATCTTCAACAAGTACCAGGCTCCATGCTTGCTTGGGACTACTGACTTTTGCCACTGGGAACTGCCTTCAACTTCCTTTCTCCGTACTCTCACGGGACCTCTCCCCAGAATTCAAATGCACCATGTTCGTTCACACCACTCCTGTAGATTTCTACTGCACACCTGCCAATCTGGGGGATCTCCAAAGTCCCTCAAGTGAAGGTGTATTTCTCTGAAGACAAGTCACGTGCTGCTGCCCTCTGTGAGGTCTGCAGCTCCCTCCAAGCATCTGCAATCCGGACAGCCTCACTGTCGATGCTGAGAGTTGCCTGAAGGCACCAGAAGTGAAGGTCTCCCACAGCTGGGAAATACGGTTGTCTAAGTGTGCACGTTTCCCAGACCGGTTGCTTTAGCCCAGCTAACAGAAGAGTGGTGAGTGAGCTGGGGGCAGAGTCTGAGGTGCACGTCAAACAGGCACGTGGGACCAGTCAGGCTGAGCTTATAGCCACCATCTTCTGTCACAACAGAGAGCCTGGGAGCCCCGGTGGTATGTCCTGCTGGGGGAGGTTGGGTGTGAGAAGGCAGACCAGCCCACACATGGAGAACCCTGCTCTGCACTAGCAACACACTGGAGAATATCCCTCACAGATGGTAACTCCCTGCTGCACTTGGTCTCGGAAAGACCCCCTTGACACATCTCTCACTGGAGGAGTGAAAAACTGTTCAAGGCATATGGCCTAAATTTTTTTACTCACTCCTCCATTCACATGCAGATACCCCCTGCTCTCTCTGTACCCCTCACCCTGATCTTTTTTATTTGTGCAGGACCAAAAATAGAAAATTAAGATGGTTTATTTAATTTTGTATGACAATTTTTCAAACATTGTTGGTTGGCTAGCTTGATTTTCTGGAGGGGGGGTGGAATCTGGGAAAGAAAAGACTGGTTTTGTTTTGGGATAAATTTTTTGGACTCTGTTACAGTTTCTGTCTTTTCCCTATAACTCTTGGCAAAAAGACTTAAACAAGATGAGGAGAAGAACTCCAGATGAATAAGCCTGTGTGAAATTGAAGGATTGTTGGGTTTTGTTCAACAGAGGCTAATGAATTAGTATATTGGAATGTCTGCTCATGGTGGACCAACTTCTGTTTTCCAGACACTCGAGTTTGGACACTGGAGGACCTTTATACAGAGGTCCTTTATACAGAGGTCCTTGTTTTGAGGACTCCAGCTTTCTTGGATGATATGAAGACTGGGAATCCTGAACATATTGTGATCATTTTCAGTGTAGTTGTGTTTTACCCAGCAGATGTCCAAATGTTTATAATGCATATATATTTATGATGCACATAAACATCCTCAGCTTACAAAAGGGAAGCTATAACAGATAAATGGACAGTCAGCTTGTGCTACTCCAGCAGTTCTGTGTGCAAGCTTGACACGTCACCTTCTGCATCAGCAGACAGGATAAGCTGTACTAAACAAACTACCTTTAAATGACCCTTTTGAACAGAATAGCATTTCTACACTTAGCCTGATAAAAACATCATCCAAGAAGAAATGTGGATTCTAGACCAGGACATATAAAACAGAATTGGGAACCTTAATGAGAAAGGAAAGGAGACAAAAGATAAGAGTGAATGTTGTAGATTAAGAGATAAACTCCAAGAATATTTGATAAATGAGGCAAAAATAAAGCCAGCATCTGGCTTTGTACTGAAACTTGGGGAGATCTGGCAAACAAATCATTTAACTTGTCCAGTGTTGAGTCTTGGAGATAACAAGAAGATAATCCTTTTATCTGAACCCTTTAGATGCCTATGGGTCACATTAGCAGAACTTGGAGCTAAGTTGTCCTTTAGATAGATATAAGAAAACATATTTATATATAAGTAACCTTATGTCTATATATAAGTGTTGAGAGTGAGAGTGTCGTTTCCAAGTTCCACTAGAAACCTGAACTTCTTTTCCTGATCCAAGACATGAAGGATAACTGGGGAATCACCCCTGGTGGGACCCCTTTCCAAATGTCTGTGATTACCATTGGTAACAGAGACTCCATGCTTACCCCCACTCCACACCCAAAAATAAAATCCTTGTTTGGCCAATTAGGGCACTGTGGCTTTTTGGTGGGAGTTTAGAAACCATTTGAAAGAGTCCTTGCTGAGCAGCTGCTGAGGCAATGTTGTGTGTGGGTACATCTTCCTGAGCACAACCAGGAACAGTGGTGAGATGCTGGCTGACTCCAGCTCCTCGACTCACCCACACAAAGCAATGGAGAGCAGCAAAGATACTGCTCCTACCCACTGGAAGTGTTAACATAAAGCCGAGGTGGAGGAGTTAACATCCCCTGAGCACCAGAAATTGTGAACGTTCAAGCAGCAGAGTGGGGTCACACAGGGTGAAGATGGCAGTGCACAGCTGGTAAATGTCCATGGTGTATAAGCAGTGGAATATGGAAATAGGAAAAGAGATGTGTATTTTAGGACTCTTGTTAGAGCACTGTGTTCAACAAACAGAAGAGTTAGCAGTAGGCACCTGGAATAAGATCTATTTTCCATGAAGGTCTGTCCATGTCTACCAGGTTTGTTCCATTAAAGCCCAGCAGCCTCTAACTAGTGTGTTAGCTAATCAGCCACCAACACCAGCAGGTTTCAGTCGCCAAAGCACAAACAAGAGACTCTTGGTCTCCATAAGGCAGAGGGCTGATAGATATGGTGCAGAACCCTCAGGAGACCCACGCTCCACCCATGCTGGAGTGGCACAGGGGGCCAGAAGGGATATATGAGGGCACATAAAATGGCACAAGTTTAGACAATTCTAGGTCTCTAGAGAGTAACTGATGTCCATGTTTAGGAAAGAAAATCTCTGTGCATAGTGTGCTTTCCATGAACTTACACAGTCTTTAGGCATCCACAAATCCATGTGTTTCCAGCAGTTGCATTCAGGGTGTGTGCACAGCCACTCACAGACCTCTGAATTAATACTGTGTACAGGTACTTGAAAGCAGAATTGGGATCAAGCAGCTTCAATCCTGGGCTGGCGCTTGCTGATTTTTAGCTTCTCAAAGAAAGATTAAATTGAGGATCTTGGTGGCCTGAAGTCCCTGAGCAAGGAATTATGATGGGATGAAAGGATTCTGTACTCTCACCCTGATTTTTGTCCTTCCCAGCCATCTGCCACTGGACATGGGGACATAATAGTCCATCTGTGTAAGTGGGCTTTGGAACTGAGCCAGCATGTCTAATAATTTTTTTTTCTATCACAATTTAGTAAAGGGATTCTCTTATTAACATCAGACAGTTAAAAGTGCAGTGGTCTGAAACACTAAACACCCAAGCCTCTCAACACCCAAGTCACCTTCTATACCCAGTGAAGAGAAATAGATATCCAGGTGTCTCACAGCAAGAAGAATTGCACTGAAGGAGGCTTTTCTCCCCAGGATACTCAAGGTGACTGACCTGGGATTAGATGACAAATTCTAGGTATTTAAGTGAGGTGATTAGGACTTCCATCCATCCCATTCCCAGGTATATAGAGAGACATCTGGGGGACTCGGAGGAGAGGTTTTTAAGTGCTAACAGCTTTCACTCAGATCATGGGAGCTCTTGGCACCCAATAAAAAGAATAAAGAGTATGTTTGATTCAAAGCCTTTCCCTTCCACCCCCATTCACTCGCCTTTTGATTTGGAATTTTCCTGCCAGGATCTACAATAATCTACAACATACTGGCTGGCATGGTTCCCTGCAGCTGAAAGACAAATGGGGAGATTACTCCTTCATCTCACCAGCAAGCTCTCTTTAAACTAAATCACTGCATCACTGGCTTGTTGCAGCAACACTCCCGTAAACTGCCTGTGTGTATGGACAGGGAGGAACAACTGCTGCACAACATAGACACCATCCAAGCTGTAAGCAGATGCAGCACCAACCAGTGAGTAGCAGTGGTGGCCATGCACTGTTCCACTTCGATCCACTTGCTCAGCAGGCAGCACACTGCGAGCTGGGCTGGAGCGAGGGGCCAACTATGTGGGTTTCCCTGTAGTTAGCACCTCTATATATGTTAACCACATAGTCAATGGGATTGTTCACATGCTTAAAATTAAGCACGTGTTTAAGACCTGGTGGCCCCTCCTTACCCATATGAAGCCCTGGATGCCTCTCAGAACCGCACAACTCTTGAACTCTTCTGAGAGTTCATGGCTCTGAAAACTGGTGGTGCTCAGCTGTACTCCCCAGGCCACTTCCCTGGAGCAAACACCCCTGTTTCCAGTGTCCTCCTGTCTCCAGAGCCCTCAGATAGGATATTCAGTGACCCACCCCATCCAGTGATTAACCTGGAGCACTCCACAAACCCATCGTCCTACAACCTGTCATGATCTCTGTCCAAAAGATCACAGCCTCCTAGCAAATCCTGAAACTGTGTCCATGATAAGGATTAAAATTTGTATCATAAACTTATGCCCACGCATTAACCCAGCCTTCTGCTGGCACAAGCTCTTGGGTTTTAAAGAAAAACAACAGGCAGACTCGCTGGAACAGCAAGTCTTCTCCACCTTTTTATCTTTAAATCATTCAGTGCTGAAGGAGGAACCAGCTGCTTCATCATCTTCTATAGGCAGGTGTTCTGCGTAGCTGTGCAACAGGGGAAATGGGCTATCGCCATCAACGATACACTGCTGCTGCTTTTGGTTAGACTTCTGCTGCCCCACAGACACATGCAGAAGTCTAGACACACAGACACATTCAGCGTGTCTCCCGAAGGTCCTAACAGGTCTGGAGCAACTGCTGTTAATAGTGCCCTCAGTGGACGACAAGCCAGGCGTGACAAAACAGCCTTTTGCAATCTAGGTCAAGCCCAGTCATTTCCAGGGTGCTCTTCTCCAAAAGGAGATCATGTGGGTCAGACTGGTCTTTGTCCCACCAGACTGGCAGCCTTCCCTGAGGAGCAGAGGAACCTCTCAGCTCAGACCCAGCAAAGTAATCCAGCGTTCAGCGGGGAGAAACACGCCTGTGCAGGTAATGTCAGAGAACTTCGGGCTCTCAAGGTTTAACCTACTGTGAGACAGATGTTCAAATACAGGCACAAACTGTTTGGGTTTTTTTTTAATATTGTACACACTGTGCTACCCTTTGCTGGTGTAAAATGCTATAGCTCCAATGCAAGCTACAGAAGTATTTGGGTTCACATCACCTGACAGTCCAATGGTCTAAGCCAGCCTTTGTGAGAGGCAACAGCTCATTCTATACAGATCATGATTATTCTATTGACTTTTTAAATAAAAAGTTCAGTAGCTAACATAGGGTTGGATTCAATATGAAAAGCCAAAAGCTGGCTTCTTGCCCCCGAGATAGCAACATACACATTTTTTTCTGTGTATAAATAATAATAAAATCAGGAATGTCGTTCACATGGATCAGCACTTCTTTAAGGTGATACAAGGAAAAATGCTTAGCTTCAGCAAGCACACAGAGCAAGATAAAATCTGAGGTGTGGGGCCAAATGAAGTCTGCCTAAAAAGATTTGTTTAGGCAGCTACCTTCTCAGACTTTTACACAACTTTGATTGTAGGGATGAAGAAAGAAAAGGAAAAATGAGCTGACCATAAATAATTTTAAAGTGCCATTTTTTTTAATATTTCAGGTGCTATAAAGTAATAGGGAATCACAAAACTTTCTTTTTTAGATATCACTGCAAATACTCAAGCATTTTCCTTACTTAAACGTCACCTATCATGTATATTTTTGTTTCAGAAAGAAGATTCAAATGTAGCTGGCCTACATACATTTGCCTTCTTTTCTGCAGGTGATAGCGTGTGCCAGTTGGTGTTTCTTTTGACTGAGCAGTGTGAGCCGAAAAGGAGCATCCAGGGAGATAATCTGACTAGCACTCTCAATCCATCTGGACCATAGCAGATTTTTTTCCTTACATAAGGGTATAGGAGAGAGGCAAAAAAAAAACCCTAAACCATCCTGATTAATTGCTCCCTCAGATTAGCTGGCCACTTATGTAAACCTCATAAAATAGAGCCCAAATACTCTTCTGACCTCACCGTACCTCGTCTTTTTCAACTGAACCCACTCAAAATCCTATTTAGTATGTATGATGCTTAGTTGAGCATGTGAGCAAAACACCCCTGAGGATCCCATCACACAAAGTGCACTCTAGCAACTTTTAATGAATACTTACTGACTTAGCTCAGATAATTTAAAGTTAGGTTTTAGAGTCATTTAAACAATCCTCTTGCTTATTCAGGACCTTTACAGCAATGAGATCATTGATGAGAACAACACATGAAATCTCTGTCCTATTTGCTTCTGGCTGAACATGTGTTCCTCTCACGGAAAAAGAACAGAATGACCATCCACTTCGTTCCCCTATCCTTGGGTAGGGACAACTAAGTAATTGCTGACTGTCTAATCCCTTCCTACAGACCTGCAGTGATGGAAACTGTATGGGCTCCATGGCAAGTCTGTTCAAAAGCTTCACTGTCCGTAATGTCTTAAATGCCCTCCTAATGTCTTTTCCTAGTTAAGTACTGGATAGCTCAGTCAAGAAATAGACCAAATTTCTTTCGAGTCATTTCAAGAATTCCCAAAGGAACCTTCCCGGGGCAGATGAGTCAAATTTCTTCTAACAGTGAGGAATGTGTAAATACATTTTTACAGAGAAACAGAAGGGCAAGTGAATGTTTGATTAAACAGATGAAAGTGCAAAGCCTTGAAACAGTATTCTCTGCACAAGATGAACCTGTAAGGATGTCAGCAGCTCTGTCTGCAACTAATGTATTGTAGTATTGCCTATTTGACCCTTTCTGGAAAAACAAAACAAAACAAAACAAAGCAAACACTTTATCCAACCATGGGTAATGTTTCTTTGATGTGCAATAGCTAAAAGCACTATTTATCCAATTGCAGCTGTATCTGTCCTGCTTTGTTTTAATGTATTGGGCTGTATTGTATCTGACTCCTGAGACACAAACTCCCTTTTCTCAAACGTTTCCCAAGTGGTAGAACTATTTTCTACTCCTAAAATATTGCCATATCATGGGAGCAAAACAGATGCCTCAGGTTTGGACATAGTCACTTAAATGTATCTTATTCGGTGAAGACAGCACTGTGATCCCAGGGACAGATGCAGTCATCCCACTCCTATGGCTGTTGCAGGAGTCCTGTGCTCTGTCACGCCAATGGGACTGTACACATGGGGAATTCTGTGTGGATCACAACTTAAAAAACAGCTTTGGGATATCTCACAAAACAAGTTCTCCACTCTTCTTCATTCTCTGCACAAAGAAGAAAACTACCATGTTTTCTCATTACAGTGGGGAAAGCCACAATTCCCAGTGGCTTTAGCCCCAGCATCTTCTTATGCAGGAACTCTTCCCTGGCAAACTGATTGCTGGTCCCTTTCTTCTCTTTCCTATCATACACAACAGCTGGGACTGATATGTCTGAACCCATCTGTATCTGCTCTTTCTGCACAGAGCTGAAAGGAAAAAACGAGCTATAGGACTTGGCTTGCTTTAAGCAGCACAGCACAGCTAACCCCCCAGTCTCAAGAGACCAAGAGAGCTGATACTCCCTGTCACAGGATGCTTCAGGAACAGAGACGCTGTTGAAAATAAAGAGCTCTGGTCCAACACGTTTCCAACAAGGAAGAACGAAAACTGGCCCGTGTGAATGTTTTCACACGAGTTCATAAAGCTGTACTTTTCTGGCCTGTTTTCCACTTGCTAACTAGTACTAAACCCTCAACCACACAGGATCAAATCTCGCCCTTAGGGAGATGGGGAGCTTGAATTTGCCTACTGACCCACCAGTTCCAGCCCTTTTGGTGGAATACAGGTACCTCCACGAGCCATTTGCCCCTCTACTACCTCCTCCACTTCCATACTACTTCTCTCCCCACGTTCTGTGGTGTAACAGACAGGGAGCTCTGCTCCCCAGGTTGCTTCAATCATTCCCTTCCCATGGTCACCTCTACCCAAACTTGTCTCTTTCAGCAGGGACAGAGGTAGGTTGTGTCTCCCTAGAACCCTGAAGCCCTGCTTGTGGCTTCCTGCTTGCTGACCAGTCCATGCCTCCAAAACTGCAGCACCTAGGACCTCTCTCGTGCCTCTCCTTTCTCCACCATGTACTGTCACATGGGATATACTATTCCTAGTACAACTGAGGAGCAAGGTGTGTCTCAGTGACAGTCCAAAACTGACTGCAATCTGTTGCTTCCTGAATTACAAACGTTGGCAAGCATGTATTTATACACAGAGCCCTGAATTTCAGTGTTCTTTGTCAACAGAAAGCAACACCCAAAAAAAGACATTTTCCCATAGCACTTTTTCCCAAAGTCCTGAGTGGTCTGGAGATAAGTTACCATGCAAAAATCTCTCTTTGCATCTCATGTACAGGTTAATACAGGGCTTTGAAACTCACAGGAGCTGAGAGGACCTGTAGATGACACCTTCTGCCCATAGGAAGGCATGGTTGATTTAAGACACTGTTGGAATGAGTTGGGACTTTAGCACCTATCAGTGAAACAACTTTCGAAAACAGTTTTTAAGATTTACTCCTGTCCTTTCCAAACAGAGATTGTGGGGGTTCTCCCTCTCATATGTTGCACCAGTTCCCATCAGCGTTTTAACTTGGGTGGTGGCTGTCTCCCCAGCAACCAGGTTGCCTTCTGTTAAGAGAACAGCAGGCCAAGTGCAATCTTCGTGAGATCGGTCTCCATCCTGGATTGAAACCAGGAAAGCTGTGCTATGGGATGGCTGCACATTGCTTCATCACTGGCAAACCAAGGCTGCCATACCAGGAGCACTCCAGCAGCTGCAGCTCCAAGCTTGCCTACAGATGGGGAATAAGACAGAGGTGTGAGCAGAGGTCTACCAGAGCCCCAGTTAGGGCTGGCAGCCGCTGTAGTCTCTGCCTGGCTCTGTGCCAGACAGAAAAAGGTGTCACTATTTCCTATCACCTCTCAATAATTCTGTCCTTTGCAGCAGTTATCTTAAGCCTGGCCTGATAAGGGTAGAGCCTCCAGCTTTTCTCACAAGGAAAACTGGTTTGCTTTAATTTATGTACTGAGCAGCTCTTGCTGTGCCAAAGGCTGCTTGTAGCACTCAATTATTTCCACATGGCTATCTGCAAGTCGGAGCAGCCTGTGCTGCAGCTAACTTTGCACCAGGACAAGAGGGAGGGGAGGTAACCAGGTCCAAAAGGGAACAGGTAGGAACAGGGTGCCAAAGCAAAGCAGGGAGTACACAAGGCCACTCAAATCACTTCTCTATCTGCTGAGGCTGAGGAACACCTTCCTACAGGTAAGACCAGTGTATTTTTAAGTATAATAGTACAGGTAAAGCAGTACAGCCCCTCATATGGTTGCATTTACTCCTGTGTGGCTTATTTACAGAAAGTAAGAGGGTATAACTTACACCGATGTAGATACTGGTAAAGACAACCGCCGTTGTCTTTACCCCTTCAGCCAGACTGACTTCACAGGCTCAAGTCTCACACTGCAGCTGCTCTCTCTCTCTCTCTCTCTCTCTTTCTTAAATGTCAGCTAGCTGTAACCCACTCAGAGACTTCCTCAGCCTTCCAAGCCTGTCTTGGACAAGTTGCCTAATCCCTCTATTTTTTCTCCTACGGTTGTCATCAGGAAGGACCTTTCTTTACTGCTATACAACCAAAATAGTCCAAATACTTCTTCTAGCCAGCAGGGTCCCCAGGTCACACCTCAACACAAAAAGGTGGATCCAGGCAAGCCTCAAAGCTCTGCCTGAAGGAGATGCTGCTCTGGCCCCAGTTTCTGATAGTCCACAGAAGCCTTTTGCCAATACTGCTGTGGAAACTTTTCTGCTTGTCTCCTCTCCATGAACACGCTACAGTGCCAAAACCCAAGTTAAGAACATGCTTCTGTCAATGTGCTCTGTAAATCCATCTCAAAATAGTCATCTTGGTCAAAAGACATTTCAGTACTTCGGTTCAAATGTAGATGATCTCATAGGGGGAATTGCAACAAAACACAGTCATTTATTAAAGACAGAAGACCTGGAAATCAGTTAAAACCTAAAACTCAGGAAAACATATTTATAGACATACATTCAACATAGATTTTCTTTTAATTGTTCCCAAATCCTTGGTTCCTTGCTAGGACACTGCTCAAAATGCTGATGCTATCCCATCTCAATTCAAGGTAACAGAGTTCAAATAATAGAACACACTGTTTTTCCAGAGACTGTGTGGAAACTTATCCAGATAAGCAAAAGGTAGTGTGAAAATATATATATGTATGTATGTATGTATGTATGTATGCCATATGTATAGCCTAGCATTGGCACTTCTTGGAACACAGGTTGGGCAGGTTTCATATGGCATCACTCAATATTTGAATTTCAAGGATGATTCTAACGAGTTGGGTAGAAAACGTTCATTTTAAAGCATTTTGTTACTCCTATAAAAGAAATATAAAATCTACCTGAGTAAAACCAATGGAACACAATTTTAAAGACTTCAGGGGGTGTTTATCAACACTCACCCACATAAGTAAGCTAAAATAGGTGAGAAAATTCAAGTAGCCTAAAGATATTGCAACATCAAATACAGGTGCAATACTCACTCTTGGGCATTCAAAGGCCACTAGAAAATTATCCTTCAGCACTTCACATTCACCATGGTCTAAATGAAAGACTGGAAAATCCTGCAGCTGATGTCAGCAAGGAAGTTAAAGCTCATGCTGTATCCCTACATTTAGGCAGGCTACCTCATGAGTGGGGTGTCAGTAGAAGACCCATGCTTGCATTCCCCCTAAAGCAGACCTATAAGATCATGTGTACATGACCATGAGTTCCCAACAGCACAGATTCATTTTTAACCTGACTATACTCCAGCCCACTTGGGACTTCACCCTGGCAAGGAAGCTGGGATCATGAAGTCACTGAGGTTGCCCATGAGTGCTCCTTACGTAGGAGTGGGCCACTGCCCAGCCCCAGACCATTAGCCAGCACATGGTGCCTCTACAAGATAAACTGAGGAGATCTGGGGCACTGTCCCCCAAGGGTGCGTTGCTGGCCAGGAGGACTCCTATAGTTGCTGCAGACTTCTGTTCCTTGCTAAATCTAGGCAGCCTCTGTGAACAGACAGTGCCCCCTCATAAGAAGGGGGTCTCAAGGCAATTGTGGAAGAACTTTTGTCAGGATTGCCAGTCTGGGCAACCATGCACCCAGAACTCATATGTGTACCCAGCTGCATAAATGTAAAAGACTACAGCTCAGAATCAAGAAAGGCTCGAAAACCTAATCACAGGCTGAGGAAATGAATTCCTGGGAATGACTTTGAAGAGAATTTTCTCTCCCTGAGGGCCAGGGAGTGCTGCCTGTTGAGGAGGAAGGTTTCTACCCCAGAACACCTGGGTTCCACTCAAACAATCTCGGTAATAAATATCATGAAAAACGATAAATTATACTTACTTGAGCTGTGTGCCTTAAGCAATTGACATTTGCAAGGCACAATGAAATCTCTGAAATGAAAGATAGCACATGTGGTGCATGAAAAGAATTACACCGTTGCCTAGTTTCATTCCAGAGGAAAGACTGTGGTGCTGCAGAGCACAGGTAATGTGGGGGACCTTTCCTTTTGTCATGAATAGATTTTTACCATAATGGAGTTCCTTATAAGAACATTCTTCACTCTCTCTGGATCTTTGAAGATGCAGAAATCCAGATCTTTGAAGATCCAGAGACATCCTCCTCTCCAGTACAGAAAGCATAACTCCTAAAACTCAGATCCGTCTACAGATCACGTGCTGGTAGATTCACTGGCCCTAAAACAGACTGAAAAAAACAATCTTACAAGCAGGTGACAGAACTAGGAAATGCTCATGTTTGAGATCCCCCAAATCATGGGAATTCTGGAGGCTACAGCTTCATCCCATAGGTTAATGTAGACACCTCAGTGAGATGTGGGTGTCCCCATTCCCCAAGACCTCTTCTTGACCAAGCCTGTCTCCTGCCCTATCCATGAGAGCTCTGCAGTGGCACGGGAGCACTCTGGGGACTGACATGCAGCTCTTTCAACTTGCTTTTGTCCTTTGGTGGGATGGAGATGGTACAGGGGAACTTATTCCTTTACCACTTGTCTTTCAAGCTTTTAAAATGGAATGATCAGTGAAACTCTCTCAGAAACAGTGACCATAACTGTGTTCAGTAAACATGCGGTCAAGCATCTTCTCCTGGTGCTGAAAGCAATGACTGATGAGTTCTTACAAAGGGATCAGCTTGACAGGCAATTAAAACACTTAGCTGTTGCAAATTGATTCCTGGCATACAGAGGAGAAAAGCTTATCTCTGTACATGCCTGCTAAGTCTGAGGTCAGCTCCAACCTTCCCATTTGATCCAGCTGAATCCTGTTTCACACGCTCTTAGTGGAGTTTACAGACCCTGAGTGGCCAGGACCTCAATCCTGAACCTTCCTAGTCTATTTGTATATGTCCATTGGTCAAACTCCTTCAGCACTGAAAATGGTAACCTGAAAACTGTATCTGGGTTGTTTTTTTCTTTTTCAGTAGATGCCCCTAATCCTGTATAGTCAGGAAGAAAAAGGTGAGATCCTCACTTGAAAGTAGCTCTTGCTTTCCCAAGTCTGAAAACACCTTTCAACACCTGCCTGGAGGAATCGCAGGGCACTTGTTCCAGGCCACAGGGAATCCTTCCAACAGCTACAAGAGGCTCTGAAGAACTGTTGCAGACATACTCTGCACCCCACTGACCACATAAATATTTTCCAGAAAGATGAGAGATTCCTCTGAAGGCAGCAGAAAGACTCTGAGGCACCTGTATGTATGATAACTGAGGATGCCTGTGGCACACAGGAAACAGAAGGGTCACAACTGGCATAAAATGGACATAATATGAAAGATGAGGGCTGCCAGGGGTTTTGCATGGGCTGTGCTATTCCTCTTCATAGTCTATTCCACGGTTTTCTCAAAGATTCACCAGAGCACTAGAGAAACCAGAGCACCAGGTCAGCACTGTTGGATACCTGCCTCGGTAGGAAATGATGCTGCTATGGGACAGACTTACAAGGAAGCCTAAAGCTGCTTTTGTTCCAGGCTGGGGAAAAGCCAGAATGCTTTTGCAAAGAAGAATAAAGTCACAGCTTCTGTCTCCTTATCATTCACCATCTTTTCAGTGCCTCAGGAGTTATTCCATCAAAAATATTTTTGCAAATACTATATCCTTGCAAAACATCCCCAAAATCAAACCAGTGTCTGGATATGAAATAAAAAATACACCATTAAAATGTTCAGTCTCTCCACTGTAGGTTTATCTGGCTGCAGAAGCAGGATCTGCTTTCTATTTTGCAAGTTTTAAACACTTTTTTTCAGATCTTTGACTGAAAAATGCAGAATATGGGAACACTGGGAAAGCACTCAGCACCATGGACATTCATCCACACTGCAAAAGCACCCAACCCAAAGAAATGCTTTTCAAAAAAACCCAAATTTTGGTCAAAACCACCATTTTGTTTAAAAACAAACAGCTTTGTAGAAACAAGTTGGCATTAACCAACTCTGTCCTGATTCCAAGATGGCAATTTTTCTGGAGAAAAGCTGTAACCCCAGAACAGCTTGATAATTATCACATACTGTCCTACCTCAGCCAGAGCAAACAGGAGCTTGGGGCAGGCAGTAAGGTCCTGGTAAGGACACCAATCACTTGGGAAAACAACTTCGGCTCTCGTGGGTTTTATAATGTAAAGTTTCAAACAGACTTGTGTTTTCAGCTCATTACTGCACAAAGTAATTTAAAGCCCTTAGGTTTTCCCAAAGCAGAGTTATTTTCACTGCAGTACATGAGCCACTGGCTCTAGGAAAGGTCCTGCTTTCCCACCACAGTAAAAGTCTTGGACAGCAAAGATCCAGCATGTTCATGCTTGCTCACAACAAGCCTTTTGAAGCAGAAAGCTGCAACTCGAGACAAGAAGTAAGACCCTTGCCATTTCCTTAGCAAACACACACACGCTCTGTTGCCATTGCTGGAGGTGCGTTCCCAGCCCCAGCATGACTCTGTCATCTTCATTTATCTCTCATACCTTGATCAAGTTACACTCTGATAGCCCGCAGGGAAAGTGGGGCCTCACCTACGCTCAGCCAGTCTATTGACAGCAAAACAAGATCTGCTTCCTTTGGGTTTGTGGTGTTTTGGTTGGGTTCTTCTTAGCTTTCAGGTATCAATCAAAGAGCTGGCCTTGAACTTGACGTTCCAGCAGTTCGGTGCGATAAATTAACCACCTGCTGGAGGAGATGGCCTCACGTGGAGATTGAAATTGGCCCCACAGGGTCTGGGAAGGATCCTCTTGCTTGTTTCTTTCCTGCCAAAACCACAAAAAAGAAAACTTTGGAGGATTTATGGCGAAATTTTTGAAAGCTTGCCTGCCATTTGGTTTAAGATTGGTGAAATTACTTTCAAAAGCAAACACAGGCTCACCTGTCAGTTACGTGCTGTAAAAAACGCTACACCCTGAGCTTCTGAAGAAGTTCTGGCACTTACCCTACACATATCCGCAGGAATTGCACAGTGATGACATTTATCCTAGATATTTCCCTTCTGGATCTATATAGAGATGCTTTACTTTGCCTGCCATGCTCTAAGGGCACCTGCACAGACAGTTACCGTGACACAGCCTTCGCCACCTGCATGTACATTTTCAAGGGGACTGGCTGTTCATAACAGACCCATCTAATTAATTTTTCCAAGCAACTGCATTCACTGAAGAGTGAAATTAACAAACCGATTCATCTGTTGCTGCTGCCGTAGTTATTACTGGTTTTATTACCATTATTGCTATTATTTTTTATTTATTGAAGCATTGCCAAGCAGTAAGGTTTCATTGTTCCAGTCCTTGATCCCAGAGGGGATATTGCCTGAACAGATAAGGCAAAAAAGAAGAGTTGAAGAAGTAAGTTAAATGCCCAGGCAGATTCAATGGTGTGGTGGCAGGCACAGCATGATGGCTGTCAGGTTTCTGGAGGGAAGGCAGAGAGCTACCTGCAAGGGGTTGAGCTGAAGGGGAGGAGAGGTGACGGGAGAGGGAAGCCGCTGAGATTTACATTGATAGGCTTTTACTCATGCAGCCTCTCTTTCCAAGGTGACGAATGACAATTTTAATGTGAGAAAATTTAGAAGTCCTTCTTCCAATCCAAACAAAACTCATTGAACAGAAATTTGTCAAATGATGGTGTCAGAGTAGATAAACCTAAATTCCTTGTACGAAAAAGAGCACTGTTAAAAATAAAACCAGATCATTTCTTGTCCTCGTATGTCACCCATTCCTCAACTATCAGGCAAGGGTGAGGTACTGTTAGAGAAATTAACTGGGAGCATCTGGAAACACCATCTGCTCCTATTTACTAGCTAGTTCTTTTGTCTGCATTGATTATCACTGATTCTTTGTGAAGAAGTGGAGCTCCAAAAATACTTCTGTGTAGAAAACCTCATCATTTCCCCGTGGCCTGGCTTCACAGCACTGTGCAGTGAACATTCCCTCCCTGCCCCTGCTGGTACCAGCTCAGTGACAGTTGCTCCAGGGTTGGGCCCTCATTTAGCAGACAAAATTTTTTTTTCTAGAGAGAGACAGGGATGTGATCCTTTGGCAGGGGGTTCTTCAGTACCAAACAAGGACAATTCAATCTTATGCATCCAGGTCCAATGGATCACATAAAATCCTAGCCAAATGCATGTCAGCACGAGCTCAATACATTTTAACATGCCTTTATAGTCGGTGGACTATAATTTCATTAGGGTTATCCAACAGCAATCACAGCTACAGCTTCGTGGTGGGTCGCAATCGTGTTATGCAGTTATGTGCCCAGTAACTGGAAATTAGTTTTGCTAGCAGAGTAGCTGTCTGCAAAACCCACTTGGAAAGCAGTCAGCTATAGCTCTGCTCTGCTCTGCTCTGCTTTGCCTGCCACTACTCTGTGCTTGACTTCAGTAAACCCAAATATGAGCATAGGCTGTCATTAGCTCAGAGGCTTGCCCAGTGATAGGCAGTGCAATCACTCAGCATCAGAACGTGGGATGGATCCCACCACAGACATCAAAAGAAGATTGTCAGTTATTTCAGTTGTCCCCTTATAAATTCCCCTGAAGTTCACGTGAGTCTTTCCTTAGAAGCTGCTTGCTGTTTGATGGAGACCAAGTAAAGAGGGGATGGTTGTATAGGCAATTAACATTTCCTGTCCCTGGCAGAGTGGAGGAGGTGATGTGCTACTGTTCTTTAATTCTTTTTACTTACCAGGTCCTGAGCTCAAGGATAGGTTTTCTCCCAGCACCTCAAGTACCTAAAGCAATGCCCAGAAAGACAAAGCTAAAGGATATGAGGAAAAGAGAGATCAACTTTACATTTCTGTAATTCCCCCTGGGTCAAGAGCTTATTTATTTAGGAGAAGAGCTGTCTTTGCTTAGTTTCCCATATGACAATTCTCTGCTCAGTCTTATCTCAGAGTGACTCATAGGATGGGTCAAAAGGTGAAGAGAAACTTTATGGTAACCTCTTCATAACCTTCTTGTAAAGTCTGTTTTCTTTGGACTCTCTTTTTGCCTTTGTAATCAGTGGGCAATTTCCCCTCATCTCTCCATTTTCCACCCTTCTTTTTTTTTAAATTGATAACTTGGTGAATTTGAGATTCTTTCTGTACCAAAATCCCTCCCTCTTCCTGCCTTGCAAGTCATGTACATTCATCCAGTTCCCCTCAGGTCATATCCTTAGTTATGGAAAAAGAGCAACACTCCATTGCCTCCATAGGGATGTCCATCAGTTCTCTGAGAGGGCTGCCACCCTGCCCCAGGGAAGGACTGTTTTCTAACTGCCTCCAAACACAAAATCACTCCTGCTTGAAATAATATATTCTGGCACCCTGAAATAGTTCTCAGCCTGGAGAGGCTGGAGACCTTTCAAGTAATGCTCTTGGGAAAGATGCCAAGAGCATCCCAGTAATGTCTTTGTCTCCATTTCCTCTCCAGTCACAAATAAGGTCTCCCCCACCCATCCAGCCACCAAATACAGGTCTCAGCAGTAAAGTATTCACCCACCCAACTGTGCACATTCTTTCACTCCGTAGGATTGACCACCAGCCCTTCCATGTTAACAGTCATGACTCTGAATAATGGCTAATGGCAGAAGGCGGCTACCTGGCAAGTGGGTCACCCCCAGCTCTCAGACTCCTCAGACCCTAGGAAAGCCAAAACTCTCCAGAACATCCTACAGCATGCATCTGACTCTCAATGTGGGTTTAAAGACCATTAAAGCTAGTGGAACTGAGCATGTGGATGTCATTAAACTAAGCACTTCAGGTTTTCACTGATGAATTTAAACAGGCGTGTAAGTATTTTGTTGAACAGAGACTTGTGAACTCCAGCCTAACAGGACATTTTTACTGATTGTTCAGATACCAAGAGTTGATTATAGTCATCTAGAAGTGTACCAATTTGCTGTAATGGACACATACCAAATGGAGAGACAGAAGAGCAGAGAAAGTGTAATTCCTAACTTTTTTCATTTATCAGTGACTAAGCACGTGCAGATGCCTGGGGGATGAGTGTGGAAAGTCCAGGCAAAACAAACACACAGAGGAAAATGGGAACAGTCCTTGCTTTTACAGTTACACAGAGCAATATCACCTCAGTGTTAGCAGCAGCAAACTTTTCCACTCCCCATCTGCTAGCATTCATTTTAATTCCTGCAGTAGTGCACTATGGAAAATACGGGGTCAGGGAGTCCTTGCTTTTTTCTTAAATCATTTGTTTCTCTTTTCACCCGTAGAGGAAATGTTTCTGTTTCTACAGTATGTCCATTTTCAGCTGCTTGTTTTTCATCACCAAGGGGAAAAAAGAAAAGAGAAAAAAAAAAAAAACCCAGTAGATTTTTGTCTACAGACCTAATGTCTGAGTCACAGTCAGGAAGAGGGTAATGTACCTTGTTCCAAATGGCATCAGTATTGTGTCTTTCCAGGCAGTTTGGGGATTTTTTTCTCACAATAAGTTATAGGAAAAGTAGGATGTCAGATAAACAACTTTTATTTATGCCCTCCACACATAACTGCTCACTTCAAGCTACAGGCAAACCTCATGCCAAGCTGTCCCTCTTTGAAGCCTCTATAACATTTCAAAGTAATTCATGGCAACAACTTATTTCTTGTAAATTGGTCAGGCATTCATCCTTTCAGGCCCTAAGTCAATAAATACAGTTAATCAAGACTGCATAAAAACTTTATATCAAGCACATGAATTTGGAGCACATGAATTCTTCAGGAGTGAACCCCAAGTTGATTTTTAGTCAGGAAGTTTTTATGAACTGAAAGTGATTTGGAGGACTCTTTCTCAAATGTTGACTTCTTAAGAGAATCCTCCTTTTGTAGTACCTTCTCAGGAAGAAGGCCACCAACTACTGCACATTTCTCAGGTGCCAGATGTCATCAGAAAAAACATTTTTCTCAGAAGAATGAAAAACTACAGTGTCTGTTCCAAGTCTGCCAAACAAATGAAGTGAAAGACTATGAAGAGGTCATCAAATAGAAAACAGCTGTTTCTTTCCTGTGATCATTAACTTTGTCTCCTTTGCTGTCACTCTCCCATCAGGACCCACACGAAATGACCATCTAATCTGTTACAGAGGTCTGGTAGCTTGAGTGCCAAACACTGCTTCTTTGAAAGATGATCAGAACAAATTGTTAGAGAGACCTTGCAAAAAAACATGCAAAAAAATCCAAGCAGATAAATTAAGGAAGCTCTTGTCATCAACAAATTGAATTAACAAATCCTGGTATTCTGGGCCATATGGTCTAAACAGGTGGGTTTGACTATGTACTATTGTAAAATATAGCAAAAATAATGCTATATGCTGGGAAAGTCCACTGGGCCTCCTGGCTTTCTGACACATACCAGGTCCCACAGAAGTTATTTTCTTTTGTTTTTAAAATAAACAAACTGATTTCTCTTGGATAGAGTCATAGAATCACAGACTGGTTTGGGTCAGAAGGGACCTCAAAGCCCATCTAGTTCCAACCCCTCTGCCATGGTCAGGGACACCCTCCAATAGATCAGGTTGCCCAAAGCCTCATCCAACCTGACCTTAAACACTGCCAGGGAGGGGGCAGCCACAATAAGATAAAGGCAGAAAGGTAGGTTAAAAACTAGGTAAGACAGATGTAAAGCTCCACACCTTTTTCAATCAAGAAGGGTTCACAAATGGTGCATATGGTAAAAGAAATAAAACCAGCTAGTGCCTTTATCCCTAACTGGCCTGGCTGTGTTGAGCTGCACATCCCTGCACTGCAGGCCGCAAGGACAAAGCGAGGTGTGAGTGGCTGGCAGGTACAAGACACCTGTCTCTACCTTCTCCCAGGACTCGTGCACTCCTGACACACCACATTTCCATGTTGTGCTGCACGTTAGGAGGAAAACAGAGGTAGAAATAAGCAGCAATAAAACATTTTTCAGTTAGCAAGCGATGACATCTCTGGCAGCACACAGCAAAAACAAACTATATTTGAACAAGCTGAGTACAGGCTGCAGCCTGAAGCTGAAAGCAGGCTTTGGGGACAGACAGCTGTGACCTTGTGCCCGTTGTCACCCTCTGGTCAGGCTTTCAGCCTCTTCTCTCATCCAAATGGCTGCTGCTTGATGCAAGGGCAGAGCCAGAGCGGCGTGCCCGCATCCATCGCCAGCTGAGATTCCAGCTAATGGCATTTACAGTTAAGAATAAGAGTTAGGAATAACAGAAATTAAACTTTATCTGTTGCACATGTCTTGCACCTAAAATACTTGCACAGCACCATATATGCGGTCATAAAAGCGATCATCTGAATGCCTACACGTTTCCCAAACCGCAGCGTAAATTCCAAAGTGCTGTATAAACATACTTTGCACAGCACTCGTGGGTGACAGGCAAATTCTTCTCATAACAACAGGCCTGTTGTTTCCTGAGTGGCAAATGTATGCCAGAGGGAAGCAGAGAAAAAAAAGAGATGCTAGAAAAACCTCAGCGCGAGGGCTGGTTGCAGGGGGGAAGCATGAAAAAGAAATAAGAGAGGCCGAATGAACAACTTTGGTGACTCAACTGACAAGACTATAACTGCAACAGAAGTGAAATTTAACCCAACAAATAGCCCTGACAGACAGTGTTTAGCTCATGCGGGAATTTATCTGACAGCTACAGAACAGTTCCTTAAACAGCTTATTATGACAGTATGTTTCCATAAGCCAAGCTTTGGTCCCCCAGCTCTGTTCCTGCTTGCACACATCCCAACACTGAGCTTTCACTTTGAACTGCAGGTTGAGATGAAACCCCTGACTGACGCTGGATTTAGTCCAAGAATGCCACAAACAGCAGTGCTGACAGGGTTGTAACCCCAGCAAGCTACTAAACAAGAACTACTTCTGTTTTTTTCTGAAGCAAAAGGGGGTTTCGTAATTTTGATAATGGTTCAGCAAGAATAACGGAGCAATCTTTCTTGTCACACTTACCCCATAGAATATAAAATCTCTTTGCTTTGGCTGTCTATAGCACAACTGTTTTCAGCTCCTTTAAATAACCTTATTTTGTCTTTTTTTTTTTTTTTTTTCAAAAATAGGCAATGTTTCAATCCTCTCTAGAAGCGTAGTTTTCTAAAGATTGGGGGAATGTTCTCAGTTCGGCAAGCACTCATTACCTGGTGTGACTTAGTACCAGCAACAGTCCCATAAAATTTCATGAAACTTCACAATCATAAATATTTATAGCTCCAGGTTCACAGCTTTTCTGGGAGGGTTCCTAAATGTGTGTGTCTGTGGATTGCAGCTGGTCGCTTCTCATGCACATGGATTAGGAAGACGCTGCCCTGGAACGCCAGATTCTGCACAGACAGTTTTCCTTTTTGTAGGTGCTCGCCCTGCTATTTGTGTACTCATGGGAAAATGTAGGAGCCCCAAGGTGGGCAAAAGCACAGTGCTGAGTTTCCAGGGATCCCAGGAAACCTCTGTGGACTGCAAGGCAAAAACCCTTGTGTGACCAAGGAGCAGGATTTGACCCTTTACTCAATAACAAAAGCTGTGACTGTGAGGAGCTCCTTCCCTTCCCTGCAGTGCCCAGTTCCATGGGCCTCTTCCCTGGAGCACTGAGGGGCCAGGGCAGCCCTACTCCCTGCAAAGGACAGAATAAGGCTACAGCCCCCCTTGGGCCATGAGCTGCAGCTCTGCAAGCCCTGCAGAGACCTTCCTGATTCATGGGGAGGACGGCAGTGGTTGTGCTTGGTGTGGTATGTCCTAGATGCTGCCAGCTGTCCCACCGGTCTGGCACCGTGATGTCCCATCTGCTGCGCTGCCCAGAGGGGGCACACGGTATGAGAAGAATGGCTCCAGGAGCCTGGTGCCACCTCCAAGAGGATGAGGACAGAGAACACTTCCCATGCATCATGATGCACTTTGATGTCCTGCAATATACAAAACCAGCAGAGCTGAAGAGCTTGCACTGGAGGAAGCACAAAGGAGTAAGAGACGTAGTGGCTTTCAGCTTGCATTTTTATGGCTGCAATCTTTTCCTCTAAGTTTGTGGATATGAAACCATGACACTTGGATCGCTACCAATGTAAAACTTTGACAAACTGTTGACAAAACAACCGCCACAACAAAGGGGGAGTGACAGATACTTGATGATTTAGTACAATGAAGACACTGCCCTGGCTTATCTTTCAGCCTGGTGGACAGACTGAGTCCATTTGCTAATGGCTTCATGTGCCTGGGAAGTCGGAAACAATATATTAGAGATCAGCTTTTTTTTTTTTAAGAACCATGTACTTACTTCTCATAACAACACTAGTGTCAAGCCCCAGGTGACCACTACAGCTTTAGCTCACATTCCAACGCTGGAGTCCAATAACGTGCAGGATTCATGACATGAACGTGTGAAATTTATACAGATGCTAGCAATGCAAAGCCTCCAGCTGCACCGAAGAGTCAGTTACCCCAGAGAGTCCCTGATGGCCTACATGACGGGAGTGATCCTCCACCCCAGCCCGCTCCAGAAGATCAGGCACATTTGAGGAGGTGTCTCTTCCATGTGCACATCTCACTGCCCCACTTTTGGAGGTCACTTCTCAGCCATGGCAAAGATGCTTGTGTGTTGCTCTGAAGGCTGAGCTGCACCACTCCTGTGGTCCCACTGAAGGGATGGAGATTTCCTTGGGAAGGCTACTGATGGTTCACCCCACACAAAAGGGCAGGAAAAGTCCCCCAGAAGTGACAGGGTCCCAACAAGCATCTGGAGAAGACAGATATCCTAAGAAACCATCAATGTAGCTGTTCTCATATCAAACCAGGTTTGTGTTTTAGCAACCTGTATGTCATTGCAAAGGACCCTCAGATGCTTTAGCTTCCAGGTGTGAACAATCAAAACCAGTACGCAAGTCTCTGCTCTGTTCCAAACTCTTGCATCCATACTGCAAGTATCCTGGTGTCTTTGCACAGTGAAAGGGCTCCTGCCAACAGGGAAGTGATTTTTTCCCCAGGAACTGAAGGCTGTGTTCCCAAGTCTGCCTACCAACTCTGCAAACCTGCCTTTCTTGGTCTCACCTCCAATCCTCATGATGGTCCTGACATTCTCAGAGATTATTTGCATCACAAAACATTCATTCACAAAACTGTACTGCGATTGTCTTCCAGAAGTGCATCAGCATTTGCATCTCCTGACATACTCAGGAACTTACTCAGGTGCATTGGGCTCTTCCTGGTCTTCTACAGAGAGGCCAGAGGCTTGTTACCCACTATTCAGTCGAAGCCTGGAAACAATAAGAGGCAAGGAAAAACCTAATGCCAATTACTTTCAAACAGTTCAGATCAGATCATCAGCAAAGGAAAGCTGAAAGCTGCTCTTCTCCTGCTCCTGCTGCTTGAAGGACTCGGAACAGGCAATCCCAGTGCTTCTCTCAACCTGAGGAAAAGCCCCAGTCTGGAGACTGTGGTGGTAGTGATGATCCTTAGACAGGATGCAGCCTCAGAAGATTAAACCCAGAACCATTAGACCGTAACCGTAAGGGCTTGGCATCATCATTACAACTTTGGAATAGGAGCCCTGCAATGGTGTTTGTCTCAAACCAAACCTAGCAGAGGTGAATGTTACTGGGTTTTACCCTTTATCACCTTGTTGCAGTTGAATCACGTCCTCTGTAATCTTACCAGATGTAGCAGGTGCTTCCAGCTGCCACTCAAGCATGGCTGATGACCTCAAGGATGTAATCCTGATGGGCTGCAACATGCTTTTCTAAGCTATGATGTGACCAGAAGTCAGTATCGGAGTGTGTAAGGACAGAAGGAAAGCAAAGGATGCCAGCCATACAAAACACAAGGTGGGCATGACTTTCCACAGCCTGGCAGCTAAGCTTAAAGGGCTGCCACCCTGTCAGGGTGGCATGAGTTTGTGCCTTTTGTGTACTGTTGAGAATGATGAAACAGGAGAAACCTTTCTGTCTCTTCCCACATGTTTCTGTGGGTGGGACTAAGGTTTTGAAGGTCTCTGTTCTCATCCGTGTGCTTGATTCTCCCCTGCAGCATCTCTCCCAGAGTGAAGGTTACTCACAAGGAGAAAGGAAACAGCCACAGACAGATAGGACCTCTGATCTCTAATCTTGTGCTGAAAAGGTAGGTTCTTGTCCTTCTCACATGATTTCTGTTTCACATTGCAGGTGAGTGTTTGGTGACAGTGCAGTTGCAGTGAGTTACCCCGTTTTGGGACACAGGTGAACAGAGAAAATGCTGTACTCAGTCATGTGCAGCACATGATGTATGGCAGCAAGCATCAGCAACAGGAACATTTGCTGGTCCGACAGCTCATACTTCAGAATCATATCACTGTTTTTTCTCTTATACCTCCTGTGAATGACAACAAAAACAACACTCCCCCTTTTTTACACTAGAAATCGGCTCCACTGAAAGCATCACATGTTCAGGTTCTCTATGCAGCATTGCTTTAAAGACTGTGAAGGCAACATAAAGCTGACATCCAAACCACCTGCTCATCAGCATGTCACCTCTTTCACTCTAATCTCCTCACACATAGGAAAATTACCCAGCTGTCTGTCTGAATACACAGACGTATGGGATCTCAAACATGCAAGGATTTGTGATACACTTTCTGCTGCCAAAAAATTCCTGTGCACATTACCTGGTTAAACCTTATCCTTCTCTGCAACAGAAAAACTCCCTGTGCTGGGAGAGTCAGATCATGGGATTTACAGTAATAAATGCTGATCCAACTTCATGTCAAGCATTTATCTTCTTCTAATAAAATGTTTTTGGATTTCAACACATAAAACCGTAACAAAGCATTTCTAGATGACACTAAGATATTGGTCCTTTAGCCAAAGTTAACAGAAACAAAGAATGCAGAAATAAAAGATTCTTTTCCAGAGAAAATATATGAAAAACATAATACAAAATGCATATAACTGCTACATCACCAGTAACATAACAGCCAAACCTGTCTATGGTTTGTTCAGAATCCTGTCATGCCTATTTAAAACTAGCAAAAAGCTTGCATAAAAGTGATGTGTTAAGTTCTGAAATTCGTTGCAATGAAAAATCCTTCCCAAGACTTACAAGAAAGCCACTCACTACCATAGGTCCCAGAACTTCATCTCTGCAGCTGTCGCTAGAGCAAAGGGGGAACTGTTCCTTGTTTTTCAGAGGCTCATGTATGCATCCCCAGCAGCAGTAAAGAGTTAAAAACCAGGCACTTGTGCCTTTTGTTTAGAGGCCAAAGACAACTTTGTGTTCTTGGGAGTAAATTAATTGCCAGATGCATCTGAGAGTAGATCCATGTGTAAAAACACGGTACAGAAACATTCCTAATTAATGAAGGCGTGCATTGTCAGAGCACCCATACTGCCCAAGGTTCCTCCAGGACCTACCCAAATAGCCATCTCACCCAGCCCAGCCAGTTAGATAACTGCAGTCAGTATGACCTCAAATTTGGTAGTGACAGAGGTTCTTGCTTAGCGGGCAAGGCGGTGATGGCTTTGGGTTCGCTCTCAATTAAACACCAGGGAGCGGGGTGAGGAGGGGTGCACCCCACTGTGCTTTTCACAGCACAGCAGTACAACAGAGCCAGGCATGAGGCAGACCCAGCCTGGGCCCATGGCACAGGGTTTGGGTGAGTCCTGGAGGTCAGGTAGCAGGTGGGTCCTCAGAGGTTGTGAGAGCTGAGCTGCAGCAGGGCAGTGCCCATGCATGGGGGGGTCCTAGGCCATGTATCTGTGTCCCCCTTTACTGATGGTGTGAGCCTTCCTGCGGCAAGAACCAACATCCCCCTGTCATCTTAGGCTTTGCCTCCTCACTTTGCGCCATCCAGGTGGATGTTTGGTGACCTCCTCCAGTAGAAGGCTAAGGCTGGTCTGTGAAGAGTGAGGCAGTGAGGATGTGATGTCATGGGTGAGGGACAAACCTACTTTAGACACACTTCTAGCCTCAGCATTTGTGCCAAGTTGATGGCCAGGTGCCTTTCTCCTCCATCCAGGCTCTCCTCATCTGCCCAGAGTAGACCTGTGGATTTGAGGAGGGAATGGCAGGAACTTCTGTGACTGCCTTTCCCCCTGGGCCTTGTTTTCTGTTTGAATTTGTCTGCCTTTGGTTTCCAGGCTTCAGTTCCTGTTATTCAACAGGATTAAATAACTCTTCATGACCCTGGATTTTCTCCCTGATCTGGAATTCACAAGCTATAAGCAGGCTGTTTTCAGACTGTTTTTCTTGTTGTTAAGTTGCACTAAATTTAACAAGCCTGAAGACTGTTCCAGTAAAGGATTTGCTCCTGTGCTCAATTGACTTGTGTGTCTCTTTCCTCCAGGTATCTCATTTTTGTCAGAACCTCTAAAAAATTTCTGTGCCATCTTCCAAGACAAGTCCCTTTGTCCAGTGCTTTGAGATAACCTCACATTCTCTTTGTTTGTTATCCAAACATGTTTGAGAAAAGAAAGGGCACAAAGAAAACATTTGATTTACCTTTATAGCCCTGCTAGTTTTAGTGCTATCCACAGGGGCACTAAAAGGGGCCTGGAGGAGATTTAGTTCAGATTAACATTAGCTTTTCTTCTCACAGTGGAAACTGCAAAGTCTGCCGGGGCAGATGGTCCGCTGCAGTCCTGCAGTCCTCCTCCAGAAGTGCCATTTCCAGGCTTTGCTCCACCTCAGATAAGTCAGTCCTGAGTTACCCCTTCCACACACTGAATTTTACTTTCGGTCCCACCAGAATGTGATGCTCACCACTCTGCTACAAGTGCCATGTGCAACGATCAGTGGCATCCAGGCAGGCAGAAATCCAGCCCGGACATGACTTGTAGCAGCAATACCCTTGCTGTCATGTTTCTCACCTTGTGCTGTTGCTTCCAGCAAACTCCTAGGATAAATCCCGACCTGCTGTGCAAGCACACTGGCTTTTCTCATGCTGGGTGTTTTATGAACTGCATCATAAACACATTTGCGGGAGCACAGTTGTGGCTGCACTAACATCATTGCTATGGCCTTGCAATAATCACGGACTTTCACAACAGCAAAGGCTGGAAAACCTCGGAGATCATCCAGTCAATCCTCAGCTCAGAGCAGTCAGCTGGAGCAAGCTGCTCATGGCCATGGCCACTCTTCAATATCCCTGAAGATGGAGACTCCACAGCCTCTCTGGGCAACCTGTGCCCATGTTTGCCTGCGCTCCTAAGGCATCCCAGAAAGCTTTTAGCCTTCTTTTCCGTTAGGGCATGTTTAACAATCATCTCATTGCCCACAAATGCAGTGAGTTGAAAGCCTGCAGGGCCTTCTCTGCAGAACTGCTGTCCAGATGGTCAACCCCAGGTTTGCTGGTGTCTGGGCTCATTCCTCCACAGGGCAGAACTTTGCATTTCCCTTTGTTGAACTTGATGCAGGACCCTTGATGCAGGATCCTTCAGCCCATTCCCCAGACTATGGAGATTCTTCTGGGTGTCAGCACAGCACTCTGGCACCAAACATAAGTGAACTGAAATGCCAACACTTATGTGATTTGCCTCAGTGATTCCCACAAATTAACTGATCCTAACACTGGGGAAAGGCAAATGCCAGCATGAGAACACATGCAACACAGATTCCCAACATCTGTTAAGCCTGGGCTTCCTAATGCTGCTAGTTCCTGCTTAGCTCATGGAATACATTATATGCACATTTTCTTCTTGCATCTTTTCCCCACTGGACAGGCTCAGTTGTGCACCCTGGAGAAAGTAAGCATAAGAATAATCAGAAATGAGGCACAAACTAGAACTGTGGGTATGTGATTCAGTTTTGGGGAGGGGTTTTGGAAGAGTCAAGGAGGAGCGTTATAGGTAGACCTTTTGTAGAGGTTGCTGGTTGTGACCCGGTAAGTGACAAGTGATGGCAGAGCATTGTGTATCTAATTGTGCCCCTAACAGTCTGCTTCTGAAACAGTTAAAATGCCACAGTGTTTATGGCAGAAGGCAATCCTGACATACAGGCAGGTCTACTGGGCCCAGGCAAGTCCAAGCAAGTCCAAACACGACGTCTTGGACTCAGTGTCTGAAATCAATCTTCTGGGACAAGCTGGCTCCTCACACCTCTTCATGACTCTTGGAGTGCATGACTTTTTCCTGTTTCTTTCAAAATGAAGCCAACTAGGCAGTTCCCAGGGGTGCAGAGCAGGAGCCAAAATGCTGAGCATATGTAAATGTGTGCCAAGGTGTGTGCTGATCTGGCAGGACCCTGGTCCAGGATTCCTACTGCTCTTCTTCTGCTTCAGCAGAGCTACGTTCAATCTAACAGTTAGGATTATTCACTCATTCCAACTTGCACATCCTGTGATGGCACCCCAAAGCTGCAGAAAGATTTAGGACTTCTGTGGGAGAAGACCTTGCTCCTGCCCCAGAAAACTTAGATGAAGAGAAGTCCATGTTTGTCTCTTTGGTGACAAACTTCCCTAGCAGATTCAGCATGTAACAATATGAATCATTGCTCATTGTACTCTGAGCTCATCTCATTGTTAGCCAACCACATGATTTTCTGAATCTAATATAATGAAATCAATGAAATAATAGGAAACCTTTTCATTTTTGACAGTACAAAACCCAGCTGATTTCATTGTGTGCTGGCAAGTAGAGATGTTAGCTGTCAGCTGTCAAAACAAAACAAAAAAGAAAATTGCTACAGAATAGAAAAACAGTTCTCTAGTAATATGTCCTAGCATTCAGGTTGGGTGAAGATTAAGCTTTAAAAACCTTCTTTTTACTTGAAGTTTCTGATGCTCTCCTCCCTCTTTTTCTCTCTCTCACAGATGCACATGAATTCACACATCGCACTTCAGCTGGCGACCCTGCTTTTTCAAAGCTTGAACTGGTACAGAAAAATTGTAAATCAAAAACCTATTGGAAATGTTTTCTGTTCTTTCTTTCAGCTGAGACATATAATGGTGATCTTCTCTTCACCTAAATTAGTTGCTTTCTCCCCAGATTGCTTAGGAGAGCGGTTTTCATAACTGTGGTAGGAAAATCCCTAAAAGAAAAAAAATTCAGTCTTTGAAAAACCATCCTGAACACTTTCCTTTCTGAAACAGAAACAGCAAGTCATGCAAAGGACATGTCTATGGGAGCCAGCAGACTTGGGGTGTCAAGTGCAGAGAAGAAAGAGGAAAAGGAGGAATTATTTTATTGTGCAAAGAAAGCATGGTGCTCCTGTCACTCCCCACTAGCTTCAAGGAAGCAGAATGCCCCTCTGGCATGTTCTGCACTGGAGATGACGCCACATATTGCACTGCTCTCCAAACCCAGGATGACATAGTCTTCCCAAGGCTCTTCTGTGGGAAACTGGAAAGAAAATACCAAAGCTCTTTTCCTCCCAGACATGGGGGAGAAGGCAGGAAAATCAGAGCACTCGTCAACATTCTTCTGCTTGTATATCCTTCAAAAATATTAAAAAAAAAAAAATCTTCTAGCACTTCCAAGGAAATAATCCAAGAAGAAATGTGGACCACTTCACACAAATTATGTCACCCACCTTTGCATAGTGGCAGAGGAGCCAAGCCCTTCAGCTTGGTTATTTCCCCCAGATTTCTTCATCCTGTATGATTTCAGCCTTTAAAGGCATCCCCAAGTCCAGTTTACATCAGCACAGGCACGCGTTGAGCTAAACATCCCTGAAGGTCCAGGAGAGCCAGCAATGTCTGCGAATCAGATAGGCTTAACTAGATTTGTGGGACCTGTTCCCCCCTCCAGCCACCAGAGCAAGGAGATGTCAATTCAGGGGGGAACGTGTTGCAATGAAGAAGACTCAGGTCAAAGGGAAGGCCAATGTATGTGCTGCAGAAATGTAATTTGGCAACAACAAGGGCATCCATCCTGTGAGAGAAAGAGCAGGTTCTCTTGTACTATGGCAGAAATGGTCCTGTGCTTGTTCACTTGTGAGAGGTGATGCTCAGGAGACAGATGAAGTTGTGGCTGGCAGTTGGCAGTGCTCAGCACAGAGCGGCAGCGGGCAGGACGTGCGCTCTAGGGACGCACACGGACACTGTGCACCTTGCACACAGGATTACTGAAAAGCATCTGGTTAGGATCACAGAGCCCAGGCTGTTCTGCCCCAGAGGCTGCTCAAAATAAGTCAATGCTGTATACCCCCTCACAGAGATCGCCTCACAAGCTGTTGTTGAGAGGGAAATGTAAGCGTGCTGTGTCTGAGGTAGTTTTCAGAGGGTTAGCTGAGTGCTCTGGCAGCAGCAGCCCAAAATACATTTGGTGTGCGTGCTTAACTTACAGTGTGTCCATTCCAGGGCTGTGTATGTTGTTAAATAACTTTCCCATTGTTTCACTGGTTACATTGCTCTCAGTATTTGGCTTGGCTTTTGTTTTAATGTCCCAGTCCCTTTAAAGCCTGTCTAATGGAAAAATGCATAGCCCTTTCATGAACCTTATTTAAAAGAGCCTTTTTTGTCTGTACTTCTGTGAATCTCCCACCTCCCTGCCGATTTTACGTGTCCCTTCTTACCTATAGAAAATTAATTATTCTTATGGCTTCAAAAAGGAAAGCTTAAGGAGCGTTTTGTATCTAGAATAGCTTTTATACAGGTCATATCTACAGGATCCCTTTTCACACCGGCAAAGGAGGTTGAAAGGCCCAGCTCACGTCAGCAGCCGTGCTTTGTGCAGGCTGTGCGCAGGGCTGGGCACCTGGCAAGGTGCACTCCGTGGCTGATGTCACGGGAGGCACACATCCCAGGGGGCTGCAGCACCCCAAGCACCCTCCCACAGCACTCCTGTGGGAACCCGGGAATTAACTGCTCTCAGCCCTTCACAGTCACAAGCTGCCTGCTGCCATTGGGAGGGTGTCCTGCCCCACGGGGCTCCCAGGCTGTGCTGAGGTCTGCACTCCTCAGCAAAGGCCAAAGGCTGCTCTTGCCCCAGTTCTGCCCACTGCTGGCAGCTGAGCTCAGGGCACCTCTACCTTGTGCTGTGCTTGAAATTTTCAGCTGTCCTGTGCTTTAGGCACAGCTTAGAGGCTCATATCCCCAGGTCATCTACATCTTCAGCTGTCCCAGAATGGGCACCCATGCTGTTGGTGTGGCATACCAGCTAGCCTGGTTATTTCTAGGACTTCGAGACTCTGGTTACCCTACCTGGTGACTTTCAGTGGAGCTAGGGACACAGACTATACAAGTGATGTGGGCAAGATCATAGAATCATAGGGGTTGGAAGGGACCTCAAGAGATCATTGGGTCCAACCCTCCTGCCAAAGCAGGATCCCTAGCTCATATTGCACAGACAGGCATCCAGACGGGTCTTGAATATCTCTAGAGGTCCTGTACCTTGCTGTCTCCCAGTTCACTGCCACCAAGACTGACTGGGAATGGGGCACTGGGAACCTGGAAGCTGCAGCATCCCCTCTCTAGCAGAGAATCTGGACATTTAGGACCTTAAGGTCCTGCTACTGTAGGAGCTTTGGATGTCTGGAAATGGCTGGGTAGGCTACCAAGAAGTGAGGAGGCCATCCAGCATCCTGTTAAGAAAAGTAATTAATCAGCAGCCCTAAGACTTTCCTGGTACTTTCTGGGACATTATGGTAGCATCCTGCTGCAAATGAACAGCCTGCTCAATACATACAGGGGTGAGCCTGGGAAGAAGCATCTGTGTGGAACTGAGATGTATTCCTTTTCCCAAGCATTAGGAAGAACAGTCCTACAGCTATCCCAAAGCAAGGTACAGGAGACACCTAAAACACAAGGCTCGCAGGCTGTGATGGGGTGTGGTGTTGTGCACTGATCTACGTAGGATCTGAGTTCCTTAGGAATGACTAAGGCTTAAGCTAGAAAGGCTTAAAACATATTACTGGGATGTATTTGTGCTCCTAGGTACTAAAAACCTCCAAACCCCAGTGAGTGTCTTGCTCACATGGCATTAAGGGAGTGGTGGAAGAGGTTAAGAGGCAGCAGTTGCTTTTTTCTGGGACAAGGTATGTTTCCTAAGATCATTTTTTCTCCTAAAAAATTTTCTGGTATCCAGAGACCTAAAATATCAGTGACCTCTTTGCCTTATCTCCTCTTTTCCTGATGTACATTGAACACTTTTTTGGCTTTTGATCTTACAAGCAAAGATTGGTATGCTTGATAAACACTATCAATTTTTTTTTTGGATGTATGGGGGTGTAGGAAGCAAATGCTGCATGAACTCTTCTGCTTCAGAGTCTGTGGGGCAGCTCTCAGTAACTGCAAGGTATTGGACCCAAGAATTTAAATTATCTTCCCTGCATTCTCACATCCAGCACAAGGCAGGGAGTCATTTTGGAAGCATTGCAGAGGAGGCAAGGAGAAATTATAGACTGACAAAGGGTTTAAGGACTTCTTGTGACCTCCCCTCAATGTGGACTGCTTTCTCCATTCTTGAAGAGACTGATATTCAGTGCATCCCGATGCCAGGCATCTCCAGCTGGGAGATTGTTATTGTGCCCAGCCCTGATAGAACTGTAGGAAAGAAAGGGAATCTGCTCAGTGAAAGATGGAGGGTTGCTGGCTGGTTGATGAACAGCCTCCCAGTACATTCAAACTTTCAGTAGACCGTAGAGACAGACATTATTTTAAAAAAATCTCATGCTGCTATTCTTCACCTGTTACAACATGCTTGGGACCCTGCTTAGATCCAGAATGACATAATCTGACGTAAAACCAAGGGTCTGATTCAAATGTAGAACACACAAGGTAAAACTATTTCTGTTCCTTATTCTTAATGATAGTCCCTGGAAATTTAGGGAGGAGCAGGTGTATTTCTTACAGGATGCAGACAGATAATGAGGCCCAGGGTCTCCTGTGTTGCACTGTGAGTAGCATGCCTACTCTGACGTTTCCACACAGCTCTCTTTCCCCCAGAGATAAATTTTAGTCCCCCAGAGATAAATTTTAGGAGTATAGTTCAGCACTAGCAGAGCTTCACTGTGAAATCCATCACCCCATCCAACACATCACTACCTTGCTTGGCACTGGCCCAATGCCAATGGCTGACAGCCACGCAGGCCTCCTACACACCACGGAGTCTATCAGCCAACTGTGAGTGCTCCCTATGGACCTAATGAGGAGGTAACTTGTAGAGGAACTCATTTTGGCACAGTTGGCATTTTGTTGGATAGAAGACTTGCTGTAGTTACAAAACTTCACTGACACAGGCCTGTTGGTGGTGTGTGCGAAGGGGGATGGGGGTGGCAAAGAGAGGGAAGGGGTCAGAGCACAGAGCAAACCGCAGCCCCCAAGCCACAGTGGGGATGTGGCTACTTGACAAACCATGGGTTGGAATTACGTATGGTGAAGTTTGGATTGCCCTCCAGTGGCCAAAGAGGATTTCTGATTCCAGCATAGGTCAAAGGACACTCAAGAGAAAAGGAATTTGGAGGAAGAAAAAATCAGCAACAAGAAGTAGCCTGTTGTATATTTTACAGGATGGTGGTACCATAACAGCAGCACACCTCTTAGAGGTATATTGCATTTGCCTTCTTCCTTTTAATTTTAACCCTCAGATCACACAGACCTTCACAGCTGTCACCAGCTGAGCACAGAGCTGCTGGGACCTTCAATGCCAGACCAGTGGCGGGACAGGATGGGACAATTGTGTACATAAGGCCAATGTCAACAGTCAGTGCTGTATCCAGAGAGACACACCAAACAGAACTACATACAGCAGAAAAAACAGCAGTCCCCTTAAAAGCCCAAGACAGATCACCAGCAGCAACATTTTTATGAAAAACAATAGACACTACATCTGAGTCAAATCTGGAGTCAAGGGCACTTCCTCTTCTCTTATTCCTTGATCTTGCTGGCACCAGTAGGAAGAAACATGGATGCTCATACAGCAACCCTGTTCTGGTTATGTGCCACCATTCATCTTTCCTCCCTCTCTCAATGTAAATGCAAGGCCCCTGCAGACTGACTTCACTGGGTATGAAAAACAGACAAGACAAGTTTGGTGTGCTCAGCTGTGGGGCCTTTTGCTAGGACAGTAATTGTTCTGCATCCATTTTGACTGAAGTCTCATTTGTTATCTTTTGGCTACACATCTGCCTCCTGAGTATTTTTCTATCACTTGAACCTTGTTCCTGAAGGGTATTCCAACACCAGCCCCTTGCCAAAAACAGTGCAGGACAGGGTGGGAAGATCAGCATGAAGGGAAATCAGCTCCTGGTGCATCCTGGGTTCAACCAAACTTCCTTGGCAAAACCTTTCCAGAAATCGCCTGCTCTCTTGCCGTGCTGGTGCAGGTCCAGTTTGGCTGAGTGACTAATGAGCAATGTAGAATACCCTGTCAGTCATAGCTCAGAGACTTGAGTGACAGACAGAGAGATACCTTCTGCTCAGAGGATAGAAAACTGTTTGGCGCTTGTCCAGCCTGTGAATCCTTCCAAACAAAGCCTTTGATATCAAGGAGCTGATTGTGGTATAAGGCCCTGGTTCACAGAGGTCTAAGTCTCATGAGACCATAAATCACAGAAATATAGAGCTGGAAGGGATGTCAGGAGAACACTTTCTCCAGCCCACAAACGGAAGCAAGATAACTTTATCTTAGCATCTCCTAGCAGATGTGTGCCTGATCTGTCCTTAAAGATCTCTAATCGCAGGAGTTAAAGTCCTCTCTAGGTGTTTTCCTCCAGTCCTGGGTTTTCCTAACAGAAAAAGGTGTTTCCTAATGCCTAACCTAAATCACCTTTGCCATAAATTAAACCAGTTCTTCCAGTATGCTTATAGGCACAATTCATCACAGTCTTTCACAGTAACGTTTTAAGTATTGGAAGTCTTTCATTATGTCCCATCTAAGGATCTTTTTTTCTCCTATATTTAAAAAACAAAACAAAACAACCCCCAAAAAAATTTTCCTCATAGATCATGTTTTCCAAACTTCTCATCATCCTTGTTGGTCTCCTCTGGCTCTTTCTCAATTGCTCTCCTTCTTTCATCAAGTGCATGGCCCCAAAGCAGACACAGTGCTCCAGTAAAGACCTCACCCACACTGAGCAAAGCTGAAAAATTACCTCCTGTGGATTACACAACACATCTGTTAGTAAATGCCAATACAAGACCAGACGTGGGTTTTTTTCCACTTTCTTTACAATCTCTTTCTGTTAGGGTGTTATTTCAAGAATTATTTCCTTACAGACCCATTATCAGCTTCACCTTTTGCCCTGCAGTACTGGCTAAATGTTTTGCTAATTCAAGACCTAAATTGTAAGTAAATCCATGGAAATTAGTGATATAATTGTAGTAGCAAAAATAGTGTAATAAAAGCAGCAAGGAGCAATGTCAGGACCAAGTCATAGACTGAGTATCAGTGTACTCAGACTTCAGAGAGCTAATAATCTTATTATGTATTGACTTTGATTTTGGTAGAAAACTCTAAAGTTTTTACATTCCTAAACATGGCTGTTAAGTCCTAAATGCTGCTAAGCTCCTGTTGTGCTGCTGTTTTCACTCAACACCCACAGTTGGACACATACTTCTTACACCCCTAATTTCATATAACATCTGGTTGTTTTATGAAATATTAGAATAAGGTCAAAAAATGAATGAATTTAGTTTCCAGCCATATCCTTAACAGAGATTATGTGGATTCATATTTTTATTCGTGAGCAGCTGTCTCACCTAACCTTATGAGCATCTGTAAAAGCACGTTCCTAAACCTTGCCTGGGTAGGGTTTAGAGCAGGTATTTATGGATCACTCAGGGATGTAGATGTACATGTAGTGACAGCAATGTAAAAAAATAGGCACAAAATATTTGAAAACATAGGTCCCTGTTTTGACTTCTGATGTTTTCACCTCCTAGTCATACCTAGTGTTCTGGGTATTTGATATACAGAGAGTAGAGATGCTGAGTGCTGTGACTGGGGACTGCCTGAGATGAATCCTGCCTAATTAATTTATGTAAGAAGTTGCTGTCCCATAACCAGTGAGTATTTGCTTATTCTGTCTTATGAAGTAATATTTGGCTGTCTAGTGTTTCAATAAATATTGTTCTGTAACTGTTTCCATCTCAGACAGTTTGTTTTAAAATACAGTTTCTACAAATCTTGGTAATTCAGGGAGTGCACTTAAAAATATTTGGGTAATTTCTTTAGTTTTTTCCCCACATATAATACTTTTTATATGTTACCCAGCTAAAATGTCTACAAAACACTCAGGTCTTTGTAAAGATTATGGAATTACAGGAAAAAAAATCTTTGTCTTTGTTACTATATTCATATCACTTGTTCCAAAAAAGCAAAAGTAAAGCATAGATCTAGGAAAGCCTGAAAAGATAAGAGAATTGAATGCAACTAGACTCTCCTGCTAGAACAAGGAGAGAGAAGTTTTGTAGATCTGTCCAAGATGAGATCATTGGTGACCTTGAATATTTAGACATATGACTCATATATAAAAGGATACTTGAACCATCAAGAAACAAAAGATTAATCATCTGTTGGCCTCTCTCTTTACTCTCTGTCGCTGGCAAAAAAAAAAAAGAAAATAAGTCTTGAGGTGATTTTTTTTTTCCCCCTCTCATTTAATTCTTCTCTTAGTCTACAGTAAAGCACCAGACTTGGACTGGAAGGAACAGAGAGCTTCCTGTTTACAGTAGCAGACAGTAAAAGAGGTCCCTGAGCATTGAAAGAGAGGTAGGGGATTCCTTTTGCTGCTTCACCATTTTTGTAAGTGCTGGTGGCCTCTAAGAAACTGAAATTTCATAAACGCAGCACCAGGAGAGAACAGGGATAGAGCTGATCTCAAGCAGAAACGATTCCATAGGAGCAATTATGCCAAGGAAGAAAGTTTAGGATGAAGCTATTTTAAACTGTTCTCTCCACACAATGAGCTTGTAGTTGACTTGGAGACATCAAGCCACAGGACTACTGGATTCAACAGATACAAAGGATCAGAGAACTGGAAGAGACTCTCCAGTAAGAGTGTTACACACAGGTTACAGGTTTCCCTTGGACTATCCACTGCTCTTCATTCTCTTAAGTGACAGCAGTGCCACAGCATCAAGAAATGTCAAATACAGTTCATGCCTTCAGCTGAGGGACTTGCCTTTTCTTCCAGCCTTTCTGCTGCAAAGCTGGACAAGTTTTCACACAATTGAAGCATACAGGTTTGTTGTTTCTCATCTACCTCCTGTCACAGGACAGTTTGATATGCTACACATAAAAAAGTCCCAGCTTAAGTTACCTAAGTTGTGTTATATCAGATGACTCCTTGCTTGCTGAGATGAACTGTGAATAAAAGTAGGCAGCTGCTCTGAATCCCAGTAATGCAAATGGCAAGACAACACGTTTGATATCTCCTACACACTGACAGTTAAAGACAGAAAGGAATAAAAAAAATCTTTTTTAACAAATTTCGGTTTTGGCTTCTTTGCAGTGTTCTTTCTTTGCTCAGAGTCAAAGTGGGCAAGCAGCTCAACAAACTGAACTCATGAAATTCACCCCGGAGGACAAATTTTGATGTCCTTCCTGTGCAGTTGTCAATTTGATCTGAAAGTCCGTGTGATTGCCAAGCAAACCTCATATCCATTGCAGGGTGGATTTGTTTCTAGTAGCTGGGATAACCTTCCTCACCTGCCACTTGCAAGCTGGAAAGTTCAGCACTGTAAGTCAGGGAGGAGCAATAATTATGTGGGAGTTTCTTTGAAAGCAAAGCCATGGTGGAATGGTTCAGCACTACTGGGATGGTACCTCTTCCCCAGTCACTACTGATCAAAGCCAAAGCCTTTCAGAAAAACCCAAAGAAAGCCATTGTATCATGACCCTGACCCTTAGCTCTGCCCACCGCTGCAACAGAAATTCACAACTACCTACCAATACCCTTGATTTTCTCAGGAGGAAGTGTTGAAAGATCTCTGGAAAACAGACTAACTCAAACAGGGCACACCATTAAAATAAAGAGTTAACACATTACCTGTGTTAACAAGTGTGTCTGCTGGAAGAAGCGTAGATCCAGTATCTCTGGCAAATAAGATAAATTATGCACATTTAAGACCCAGCAAAATCAAAGGTTCTCAGGACTCTGGCAGGCTTTGGATAAAGTCCTCATGTTGCTCCACATGCAGCAGGGGAATAGCTGGAGTCCCTCCTGCACACTGCCATTTACTGTCCCTGTCCCATTCAGTCATCTTCCTTCATTCAGCCTTCCCTCTAGCCACGGAAAACTTTGACCCCATCAGTCTAGAGGCCACATCATGATGTTTCACCCCATCTTGGATATAATATGCTTCTTCATTTATTATTGCGACTTAGATTAATACCAGCTAATTCCCCTTGGAGCTAGTGGGAATTTGGCCTTGGTTTCTGTTACAAAAGGATGAAGCAACAGTTCATCCTCATTTTTTTTTTTTTTTAAAGACACATCCATCCACTTATGAACATTTTATTTACTATAAGTTTGCTTGGGGAGTTTGTTTCTTTTTTTGTTTCCAGGGGAATACTAAGCAAGAGAGTAATAGCCATTTACCAGCACACTCTCACAAGTGCCATCACATCTATAGACACACCAGACAACCTGCCTGTAGCACCACAGGACAGTCAGCCTAAATGTATGCAATGATTAAATTTCTTGCTGTTGATACTTGTTGGTACCTGTGAGAATATTGGTAATCTCCACAGGGCTAATGCCACCTTTCATAACTTAGTTTTCTTGTACTTTGCAATATCTGTTCTCAATGGTGTTCCCACCTCTACCCAATCTCTCTTTTGCCTGAGGCAGGACAATGCTCAATGTGACTGCTCTTCCTCAGTGACGTTACTGCATCCATGGTTCCAAGAAGGGGAAGGGGATTTTATCAGATGAAGGGACTGAAGCCTAAGAGATGAAGGAAGAAGTCTCTGTGCTCCCAGCATGCTTCTTAAGTTGTTCCAGGTCTATCATGAGATCTGATCTGGGAATCAGTGGAGAGACACTGACTTGACCTGCATCTTGGATGCCATTGATCCCGCATGGAAAATGTTCAAGAGTTACAGTTCCTGGCAATATTGTGATACCTTTGTCAAGCATCAGTATTGCTAAAGATTCAGGCAATATCCACAGGAACACAGATGTGAACACGTGGAGTCTGAGGAGATGCAGAAATTATTTGTTCTCATGACCAAGTGTGGGCTCAGATGACTCTCCTTTGGAAGCTGAGTTGCTTTCCTTGCGGTCATCACTAATAACAGACTAATTGGACTCAAGTGTCACTTCACTACATTGAGCAACTTTAAAAAGGCTGTGAAATTGTGATGAGCCATTTCAGCCACCAAATTTCCACCAGGTAGGAAAATTTTGGGATCATTTACAAATTTGACCTAGTCACCCCACCATGAAAGATTTTATATAATTTGCACAGTCTAGCTTTCTATTTCATATGACTTACATAAAGCTGCTCTCTACAGCTTCCTGAGGAGGGGACATGGAGAGGGAGGTGCTGAACTTTTCTCCCTGGGACCCAGTGATAGGACACATGGGAGTGATTCAAAGCTGCACCAGGGAGGTTTACACCTGATATTAGGAAGCATTTCTTCACTGAGAAAGAGGGTGGTCAAATCCTGGAACAGGCTTCCTGGGGAGCTGGTCGATGCCCCAAACCTGTACGTGTTTACAAGGAACTTGGACAATGTCCTTAATAATAGGCTTTAACTTTTGGTCAGCCCTGAACTGGTCAGGCAGTTGGACTAGGTGATTGTTGTAGGTCCTTTCCAACTGAAATCATCTATTCTATATTCCTCTGAGGGCATATTTGAAAGGGTGTGTATTTGAAAGATGATGTTTATGAACATTTCTGCATTCCTGTCAGCTTTTTATCTCCTCCTTGCAATTAAACTGGCAATCAAGAAAGACAAAGAGCACTTTAATTTGTGGGCCTACTACAAACAGTAAGACAAAGATTTCCAAAACAGGAAGATCCCAGTCTGACCCATTTACGTGTCAAGTTATATTTTCAAGCTACATTATCCCACTACACTTTGTTGCAACTGAAAGATGCCAAGAGAGCTGTTTTCTGGTATATATAGATATTCCACTCCAATGACTTTTTAATGATGATTACAGAAAAATAATTTTTACAAAGTCCATATACATCAGCAAACACTGTGTTTTTAACTGTGTTAAAAAATTAATCACCCGTGTGTAGCTGGTCTGTCACTGGTTCCTTTTATTTCTACTCAATAGCCCACATGAATTGATCAGGAAAGTAGCTTCTTTCTAACCTTTCATGAAGACCGTGTTTGCAATGTGAAATCCAGGGCACCAATCTCCTGAAGGTAGTGTCAGCTCACTCCAGACCTCCTCAGACATCGGACACTTACCTCCTTTGATGGTTTAAGAGGCTGAGTCCAGTCCCACCATTCTCCAGGAGTCTCTCAATTCTCTCTTGAACTCAGTCCTTAACTGATGATCTATTGAAAAGACGGGTAGACAAGGTGCTCAGGGATATGGTTTAGTAGAGGACAAGTATGGTTGGATTTGATGGCCACAAAGGTCTTTTCCAACCGAGTGATTCTGTGAGAAGCATGACCTCAGCAAACGGAACAGGCCAGGTAGGATAATGAGGTGAAAAGCAAGCATAACCCCACTAAAACAGAGGTTGAGATGATGACTGACATCTTTTACTCTCTTGTAAAGTTTTAATATGAAAGAAAACAGTATCATGACATCTTGTTTCCCTGGTTAACACTGTGTACAGCCTGGTTTATGTTAGTCCTCCAAGCATGAATCATGTAAGTGGCAGCCTTACACTGAAGTGTTTACCTCAGTGAATTATCCTCATCACACATTAGTTCGCTTTTACAGGGCTGGAAAATACTTTTGGTACTGACACTGCTGTGTTTTGCAAGGTTATGGCTGGAAGATGTGCAGAGAAATTGCAAGAAGGCTCACCAGACAAAAAAACAAAATGGAAAAACAGTCCCCCAAACCAGAAAAGCAAATGCTGAGGCTGTTAGCTCAGATAACATCTCTCAATACAACTGTAAAATGCTTTATGTTTTCACTTCAGATATTTAGAGACATCCTGTACTTTCTTTATTCTTGCAAGAAGGCTGTAAGCGATCCCATCCAAGGTCCAGAGCAGTCAGTGGAAAACCTTTCACAGACTTTGCAAATACCTTAGCTGAGCACCTAGATGTTGTGAGGGACTGCTTTATCTATTTTAGCTGCAGTGCCCTGCATGGGACACAAAACAAGTCCCACGGTGGCTGTTGTTCTGTGTCCAGTCCTTAGACATGGCTTCTTTCACCATCACACCGGGGTGTGAGGGGGCCAGCCTCGCACAGCCTTTGCACACCAGCCCAGCACTCCAGCACAGCTCTCCTACAGAGCAGCAGCCTTTCACAGCCTTGCTGGAAAGAACGGGTCAGCACAGAAAGGCACACCTTGGAGATTGAAGTTTGGCAGGACCAAGCAGCACTGTGATGAGGCAGGGAAGCGGCACTGAAAAGATTTTTGTTAAACCCAAACCCAGACAAGTTTATGATGAGAGTGGGAGAGTGGGAAAGTGATCTGTGAAAGGCTTTGGGATCTGCGAAAGGACAGGGCTATTTCAGCTAGGAAGGTGAACTGGAAACTGGGACAAGATGCAGTGGGAGTGTGCCCGAATAACATGATGCTGGTTTTTGATAAGATAGATGTCTTTCAGGCAGAGAAATACAAGTCAGACACTTCTCTCTGGACATCTGTATGGTGTCACATGGGAATTATTAACTGAAACTGCAAAAATGGGAATTAGCACAGACGAGGACATTCCTGGGGATTCTCCTGCAAAGAAATCTAATGAAGTGGGGCAGCTTTGTCAGGAATGAGGCTAAGCATCAGTCAGCATGATCACTGGCAGAGAAAATGGGAATGCATGGTAGTATTTATTGATGTAAAAAAGCTGGGGGCATTATCAGCATAGAGAAGACTGATGATGCCATACGAATCCAACCCAATGACATAGAGAGCCAAGCTAATGAAAAAGAACAAAGTTTAATAATTTTCAAAATCTGAGCTCATTTGCATGGGGACAAGTTACCCAAGTTTTTGCAATCGTCAAGAGTCCTGCCAACTGAAAGCAAAGGTGGAGGAAGATCTGTGTAAACAGGTTGCATGGTGACCCAGAGCTCTGACATAGCTCTTGCCAAAGCCAAACCAGGCATCAGATGCAGCCACAGGCTGGTGCAGAAGAGGGATTTCCAAAAAAAAGACAGATAAAGAGTAGAGCCCTGGGGAAACCTCTCAGGGCTGCTGCATACAGTTTTCCATGGCCACAGTCATGTTGAAGAAATAGATGGATGCAAAGCAGGTGCTGACCATGGGATTACTGGGGAGGCCATCTTAAGACACCAGACTAGACAAGTCTGGGTTTTCAACCAAAGGGAAGCCAAGGCTGAGAACAGACATGACTGTCCTCTGTAAATGTGGTGGTGAGGTAAAAAGCAGAGAGGAGAAAAAGCAGCTTGAGCCAAGTACAAAGCTCAAAGGAATATAAACTAGCTATAACTGCCCTTACTCTGGGAATCATGAACCTGTTCCTCAGTGCTAGGGAAGCTCTGTGCTGAAGCAGTCTCCAAACAGGTGCAGTAAGGACAAGAAATCTCCCTGCTTCCTGGATGGACCTGGGGAACGGCTTGGCCACAGTTATACGATGGTTGTGGATGAGAGCACTGACCTCCATAACCCAGGAAATTTTTTCCAGGCCCACTTGAACTGTGGAGAAAGTGCCAGGAAGTCAACAAAAGTTAGAAATACATGGATGACACGTGCTTACAGAAGGGAAAACAGAAGATGACCATTGAAATACGGAGAGGAAGCCCTAGGGGCATGCAGCCTTCTACAAGCAGTAGTGTTTGCTTGTGAGAGTCTGTGCACACATAGCTACAGACATAATTAAACCCCACACCCACACAGTTAATAGATTCCTATTAACTGAAAATATCTAAAAAAGCCAATTACAAATACTATTTCTTTCCTCCTCTGCTAATGACACGGGAACAGCAGTGACCCTGCCTGTGCCACTTTGCATCATGGCAAACGTGCATCCTCACTGCGCGGGGCAGAGCCTGCGTGGCAGTACCAGCTCCCAGCATCCCTTCCCTCCTGTAGGTAGCAAGCATCCCTCAGCACAGTCATCTGCAGTTCATTATCTCTGCAAAGAGGAAAAAGGGCATTATGCTACTTTGAATTACAGAATGTCCCTAAGCGTGTTGTATAAAGGAGCAGAGAGCGAATACAAATTGACTGCAAAGGAAATAAATTCCAGGGAAAGTACAAAAGCAACAATACTGAATGTATTAAACTTGACCTTTTTTTTTTTTTCCTCCAGTTTACAAAAATTTCAAAAATCTCCAGGAAAATGTAATGGGCCAGACTGCATTTGTTCCACTTGGATATCAAGCTTCCTGAAAACCCTACGGAATAGCACGGAATGCAGTTTTAGCTTTGCAGGAAAAAGTCATTCACTGGTTGATAAAGAAATGATCTGTGCCCAGTGCTTCGGTGTTTTGCTTAAAGTCTGCTTTGTCAAGGAGGAAGGGTAGGAGCAGAGCTGCCTGCTGGATTACTCATTGCTCACAGGAGGACGGGAATCCATGCTTGCAAATCTACAGCGTGCTGAAAGGAGGTAGTTACTGAACTGAAATAAAAGGTTAGCTCCCAAGGACCATGATTTTATTATATTGTTTTCAGGATATTTGTGCAAAGTAAATTACAGTCTAGGTCTGAATCTGAAAATAGTCATATATGCAATGAGAATGGTAGCTTTGGTAGCAGCTGATCAGTTTGTGGACTTGGGCTGATTTTGTACAAGTTCTAAAACCTACCTCAGTCTAATTGGGTCATTCTCTTGGTCAGATCTAATTGTGAGTTAAGTACTGGCTATGGTGGCAAACCTGCACAGAGAAATGCATATTGAAGCTGCATTCAAACTGCACTTGGCTATTCCATGTTATTCAACCTTACCTTGGCAGGCTTTTCCTCTGGGTAAAAAATCAGGTAGGTTCCCATAGCCACCCCTGCCCTGCCAGCTTCTGTGGTACCATGGACACAGAGGCGAGAAGGACAAGCAGGGAGCTGCAGAGATGCGATGTGGATATCTCTGGCTGACATAATGAAACAGCTCAAACAGGGAGAGGGCTACAGCGAGGCATGAGGAAAGAACGAACTTGCTACGAGCCCTTCTCATGAGGAGACATGTGCTCTTTCCTATGGGATGGGGCTTACGGCAAGTAGCGAATAATGGTAGGTGGTGCGCAGGCATCAGTGATGGGGAGGCAGCCGTGAGGTGCCGGGCACCAGGCTGCTGCCTCGCACAAGGGCTGGACACTGCCCTCATTACTGATACCTTTGTGCTGAGATGGGAACAGGATTCTATCTACCTTCCAGTGAGAAATGATCTGCCAGCCTTGCCCTGACAGACCATATCAGAAGCTATAATTACGTGTCCATGATTCATCGCACGACGTGCTGCCTATGCCAAACACCTTGGCAGCAGCAGTAGGGATCAAGGAGTGAAGATCTGACAGCTATGAGATCAGACAAAAAATGAGTGCAAGGTATCATCCAAAACACAGTGAGGTTTTACATTTCTTTGTGTGGTCTCAGAAAAGAATAGGAGTGAATGTCTGTCCACAGAGGACAGTTGTTATTGAAGTCTTATGTATCACTAGTCAATGTGCAGTCTGGCTTAACACACACACCAACAAAAAAAACCCCAACAACAAAAACAAGAGTTTCCTTGTTTATAATTTTTCATGTTCAGAATAGTTTTCATTTTGCTGTTTTTTCCATCTTTTCTTTTTCTCTTTGGCAAGAGAAAACAAAGTTTGTGGGGAGGATGGAGAGAAAGGGCAAAAACACAAAAAAGACCTTGTCTTCTGAAATTCCTATGACAAACCAAGGCTGCATTTTTCAAATGGCTGTTTCTTTGGAGGGATCGAACACTGAAATTTCAAGAAAAGGACAGACTTCCACTGTCCAGGAGTTCTCTGTCTGTTTCCAGAAAAAGAGACTGGTGGTTTTTTCACCTTGAAAAATTGTAATTGGCTTCATCTAGTGCTTCTCAAAGAGGTAGTCTGAGAAACATATGCTCTCTAGTTCATATTTGTGCTGACTTCTATCAAAGAATCACGCAGTGCTGTAAGATGGTCTAACACAGCAGTGCCTGGGGACAGGATGGAAGTGAGTGTTGGTGTGTACCTTAATCCCAGGAGGAAAATATCCCCTTCAATATTTTTCGCATTTACTCAGAAATACCTAAACCCACCTTGATTCTCTGCACTCCATGCACGCCAAGAAGGGAGCCAAGAACTCAAGGCTACTCTTTTCTTCTCTCCATATAACATATTTCCCCATGAAAAAAGGGGAAAAAATATCCCATCGGTCTGACAGACTTCCAGGAAGCAGTGGAATTAATGTATTGTTGCCAGGGACCGAGCTCTGTTTCTTTAGGCACTGGCAAGAAAGGGGCTATTTTACATCCTTATTTACATAACTAATGAACATAGGAGGCTGCTTAGCAACCTCTCATCAACCAGCATGAGGCTCACCTTCCTAAAACCAGGCTCACCAAGATGTGGTACAATAATTTAGCTCTGTTTTAATAGAGGAAATTATGACTTTACTTCACATTACACAGACATATTTTTTCCATGTTTTCTAAAGGTTTCAGGGTTTTTTTAAAGGTACTGTTTTATTTTAATGATCTGCTTTTCCTCTTTCTACTCAAGGAGCCTTTTACCTGTTATTTCTTCATAAAAAGCTTCTTTACTTTTATTCCTCATAAAAAGCTAAGAGTATACTAAGAATATACCGAATATGCTGTATGTTCCCTGTTCTGTTTCATCAACAAGGAGCTTTAAGATAATGGCAAAAGTGATTTGGCTTGGAAGGAAGGAGACAGAGATCAAATGCAAGAAAAAAATTATACAGACAGGCTCAAAGATGTTGCATTAAAGTAACTGTGAAAAGCAAAGTTTACCCCCCTGAAGGGATGAACCAGCAGCCTCTGCTTTCTCTAGAGGGCTTAATCCAGTGGCTGTTCATATGCAAAAGACAGCATCCTGTCACCCCAAACATGATAACTGGTTTGCACCATATGACACCTGCTCAGTATGAAACCAGGCCCATCTGAGCACGAGACAGAAGCAGAAACAGAAAAAAGAGAGTTTGGTGGCCTCCCATACCTGACTGCAGCCATAGGCAGAGAGAGCAGGGATGGCCAGAGCAAGTTTGGTCTTCTGAGTAGCTGGTGGGGAGAGAGGAGAGTGACTAGTTCTGGCTTCTGCCTGAGGGCAAACCAGTCCCTCCCAAGACACCTTGGTCGATGCTTGCAGGTTTATAGCTGCCCATGGTGAAACCTCAGCTCTCTTTCTATTGAAGTTTTAATTTAAAAGTGATTCAAACTTCTTGGAGAGGCACCTGGCTTTCCAGGCAAATTACTAAAATAGTTTCTTCCTGTTAATTTTCCCCTTCCCCCTGAAGCCAGCAGGTGATATCTGGAAAACGTACAAAACCAAGAGCAAATTGTCTTTTCAAAGAGATTAGTAAACCCACCCTGTCAGTATGGGCTCAGGAGCCCCTCTGACAGGCTGCCTGTCCTTCTGCACCTGAGCTGGGAAGATTTGCAGGCCAGTGTCTTGGCAGAGCACCACTTCCCTACCACAGGTATCTCGGTATGCCTTGCGTCCAAGGGAGCAGAAATGTCTTGATCCCTCAGGGAAAAATCGTCCTTTGGGGTTTTGCTAAGACAAGTGCAATGTAAGGTGTGACTCGGTTCTAGGAGAGGATGTCTGTGGTACAAGAGGGAAGCCGGTATATCGTCACAGGACGCTATTCTCAATATGGCGGCACAGTGTGCTGCTGAGAGCTGAAGGTAGTCCTGCCAGCACCTTATAGCCACAAGAGATCCTTCTTCACCTCATGGGGAGCATGGACATCAGTGGCAGGAGGAGCACACACCATGGTCTTTATCACTGACCCCAGCCCTCTGCATCCAGCCCTGCTGCTACATCAGGGCTCCGTACCTGTCAGAGAGACTTCAAGGACCACAGCTCTGTGTCTGCCTGCTTCACAGCATGGGTGAGGAATACAGATCTGTGTGCTAAAATGCACAGGAGTGAAAGGAAAGGGGTTCCCAGGTGAGACAGGTAAGACACAGAAGGAGGCTGTAGACACACAAGCCTTTCCACCCAGGTCCCTGTGTCACACACCCACACAAGCTGTGCTGCCTGCCTGCATTCTGTCACACATACCTACAGTCTCACCAGTAAGGTGCTTTCTTTTTCTCTGCCAAATTTTCATGTGCTGTTAGTCACATCATCTTTTTTCTTATCTTTTCTCCTCCTGAGTCCATCAGCCTTGGACTGGCAAGAAGACAACCCCCAATTCCTCACTGCTCCATCACCACGGCCTTGAGCAGATCACTGCCTTCTTGTGACCCTGCAGGGAAAGGAATGCCCTTGTGCATCTCTGACATAGTAGCAGGGTAAAAAAAAATAAACCACCCACAGATGCTTAGGTTCTCCAGCAATGAGTGCCATGCTCACACTGGAGACCTTTGTTTACAGGCAAGAGGTTCTATGGCAGATTGTTTTCTTACCTGAAGAAAATTCAGTGTATGCAGCATGGGGGCACTGAACTTCCTCTCTCCAGTGGCACTTAGGAGCAGCCGGGTAGGCTTAGCCTGCCTGTGGGAGCTGCACGAAGCAGATGTGATGCCAACCCCCCATGAAGGCAGTGCCCCTCTGCACCATCAGTTCCTGCAATTCCAGGGCTCACAGCTAAGGAAATGCACTGCATAAACAACATTGTTTGGCTCCTACAGTTCCCATAACATACTGTGCAGGTGAATTTAAGCAACCCTACTCCTTAGGTGTAAAACTGAGAAACCCTGCAGGCATGCACAAGAGCCCTGCTTGCACCGAGGGGAAGATGCAGGAGGGAAACCCACTTCCCACATGTTTTACTCTGCCTATCTAAGCAATGTGCTTCTAGGGCAATGGCACATGGCAAGGAGTGAACCAGGATCCCAGATTTTGCTGTGTTTCAGCTCTCTGGCTGTAGGGTATGACCTCGGGCACAGTGCTGCATTCATGTGGCTGGGCTGCTTCCAGACCAGAGCCATCCTCAGCTGGGAGCAGGAGCCAAGGAGTGAGTGTCCAGCTACAAGCCCTATGGAAAAATATTCTCCACCTGCCAGGCTTTAGAAATGTGTTTGATAAAAAGTCCCAGACTCCAAGATTGCAGCAAGAGCAGGATGAGACAGGGCCTGCCCAACACACATGACCCTCATCATTTTTGGCACATACTGAAGTACAAAAAAAACCCCATGCTAGGCCTAGGACCTCATCAAAAATAAATCAGTTTAGTACTGCTGTAAGTGTACTGTAAACTTTACGCAAAAGATTAATGGGAAAATTATTTAAACTTTGCAGAGGTGTGTTGGCTTTGACTTGCCTGAGTGACAAAGGAAAGGGAGGATGAGGAACACTTAACACTATTTTACAACAGTCTTGAAAAAATGTTAATGTAATATCCACAGCCAGGAATTACAAAATAATGGATAATATTCTGTGGTGAGACAGTAATAACACAGTAATAACTAAACCACACTTTCTTTCAATGTTTCTGACGCTGTAGGTAAGCTCAAAGTCAAATTCATGTCAACAAATGGTTTAATAAGCAACATGACACTGGTTGTGTAATGACACACAGGAGGACTCCTACTGGTAGTCCACCAGAGCCTGAGCCATTCCAGCACATGGAAGGATTAGATGATGTCCAAGCGTTCTGCTCAGTCCTTCATGCCCAGACAGGGTGCTTGCTTTTGGACAGAGCTGTGGTGGTGAAAGTTGGTGTGATCAGCAGGAGGGCAGAAGAGGTGCAGGTGGCTCTGTAGTGCTCAGAGGAGATGAGGAATAGACACCATATGGGAGAAAAACATATATCTCTTCCATCCATATAGAGGACATGACATAATAAGAAATAAGGAAAGGAGCCTCAAAAAAGGCATAGCAATGCTGAGGGAACCTTCCATCTCTTCTGCGGGTGATGGGAAGCTGGTGGAGGAGAAGCAGGTGAGACCTCTGACTGGTGGGAAGTACAGTGGCTGGGATGTATGTGGGGGGCCAAGGGCTAGAGACAGATAGGGTGCACAAGGCAGTAGGTATGGGCAGGTACATCAGAGACTCAAAAAGCAGGAGGTAAACAGCATGGGACTATTTTTCTTTAAACCATCATGTCCTGAGGGTTTCCTGTTGCTTGCTTCCTTCTCCAATCTCCCATGAGAAAGTTTTAAGTAGCTGAGAACAACAGAGACAGAAAATCCAGAGGATCCACGTGAGAGACCTCCAAGGTAGACCAAAGGTGTACACGCCTGGAAAGTGATCTCCTGGGGCTGTGTTGCCAAACAATACCATGTAAACAGTATCAAATGTTCTTACCTGCACTCTGGGAAACTTTCAGAAGTATGTGAAACACAATCAGTGCTTTCCTCTGCCAGTAAATCAACAATAACAAAAAATGGCACGATGATTAATCTGACTAGCTTGGTTTGCTTCATATGTGGTCTTCCAGAGTGGCAGCTGCACAGATGCTGGGGAAAAACCAAACTAAAAGCATTTTTTCCCCGTGGGATGCAAGGCAGACCACGGATGCAGATTCAACCCCCAGGTTTCCCTTCAGGCTTTGATTCTGATCCCCAAGACTCTGGGGGACTGTCTCATTTGCAGTCACATCTGCTGTGGTAAGGTTTGGCTCACAGAGTAGGAAACACGGAAGATCTTAACAAGATTTTGTAAAATCTCATTCCTTTCTAGATCCTTGTTTTGTTCACACGTACCCTAAGCCTGACCCAGTCCTGAAGACTGGCATCACAGCGCAGACTACACCAGGGAGATGCATCTGCTTTCTCTGAACATCTCCTTAAGAAATGGTAAGTTTTGCCAGAAGCCAAACCTGCACGTTTTTATATAGCATCTTGTCTGAGCACACTGCATCCCGTCCCCTGTCACCAAGCTGCTAGCTGGGTATGAGAAACGTTCTCTCTTTAGCTCTGATGCACCTCTATAACAATTCTAAAAAGTGGAGATGGTCATTCTGCTGACCAAAGGAAAATTGCCCCTACCATCCATGAAGCTGTCTGAACAAGAATTAATTTCCAGAGCTGGCATGTCTCCCAATTCATCTTGCAGCAGTCTGGCCAAAGGCAGCCTGCCTTTGCTCTTTGTTTATTTTCAGACAGAAGTACACGTGTTGGACCAAACTTGCTTACTTGGATGTTGTAACTTCTCAGGCAATGGGATGGTAGGAACTTCAGAAAACTGAGTTGAAAGTATATATCTCTGCTCCATAGCCTGTTTATCCCTTCTTTAGCATGAAGGAGTGGCATACAATCACGTGAACAGGTAGTTTTACTTGGGCAGGGAAAGATTATAACCATGGTTTCTAAATGTTTCCTAAAGAGCCAACCTGTCCAATGCTGTTTTTACATCTTCTTGGCTGATATATGAAGCTTGGAGCCAGGATTTCTAGTTATCCAGAAAGCCAGAAATGGTGTTCAGAGTGGTTCCAAATTAAGCTCTTATTGCAATATTTTAAAGCCATCTGTGCAGTTTCTGACCAACCAAAGTCCCTTAGCCTGGAGGGCAGGCTGTGGCACAGGATGATAACCCAATGCTTTCTATTTGCTGTCTGTGACTTCAGCTAGAAACACTGCAGCATTACAGATCCTATGGCACGTCCACAAAAATTTGCTGTGCCAGCAAGAGGCAACAGCCTGGAAAGCAGTTCTGCCTCATGAAAATCACAGACCTGTTGCTGTGACATCCTATGAGTTCATATCCCCAGAAGGAAATAAATCAAACCATCAAATTAAATGAGGAATGCCTTCACTTTTCCGAATGCCTCATCCATAACCCCCCCACCTCAGTCTGTAAACTGAGCTACTCCAGACCAAGCCAGTAGCTGTGCCTCACACACCATATTTCCTGGACAATCTCCACTGTAAGACTGTCTTGCAGCCTAATCAGAAGTTTATCTGCCTTAGAGCCCTCAGACCAAGGGCTGCTCCCGAGTGCTAATGGCTGCAGCAAGGCTCCAGACCACAGCAGTAAGATGTAGTTTTTAGGGGTCCCCCAGGATGGGGAGGGATTGGCATGCAAAGAGTAGGAACAGACTTCATGGTTCAGATGCAAAAGCAGGGAAACAGTGAAAGGAACAGATTGTGAAAAAGAGCAGAGGTTTATTGGGAATGTGGGACTGACTACCTGAATAGGGAGATAGATTTGGGAGAGAGAGGGGAGGAAGGGGGAGAGGTATAACCTGTCAGTGCAGCTGTGGGGGATGTTGGGGGGTCAGGACAAAGATGATACCCTGGTAGGGAAAAAAATAAACTTAGATTGGGAGCTGAAATGAGAGGAAGACTGGTATGTGGAAGAGAGAAAAGGTCTGGCAGCAAAGCAGGAGCCTGGTAGAAGCTTGGGCTAAGAGAAACTGCAGTCAGTGAATAGGTCCAAAGAGAGACATGACACTGTCAAAGGCTCAAGGCTGGTTGATGTGGCAGAGGAAATATTAAATTCATCAAAGCCTGGTCAGGAGTGCTCCCCAGCTGCCTGTGGCTCTGCAAAGTGGCACATAACCTCTTTCCTTCAACCTCTTCCTTGCTGGCAAAATCACCTTCCCCATTGCTCTAAGCCATGATTCCACAGCCTGGGGTTGGATAGGGATGGCATACCCTGTATCTCTGTGGGGTTTTTCACAGGCTGAAGGAGCCCGCAGCTAGAACAGCCTTGTGCCCACCCCCAGCCACTGGAAGGACATCAGACAGACCCATACCATCCTCCCATCAGGTCTTGCACATCTCATGGTGGCACCTGAGGCCCCTCAGGGGGAGAGGATTGTTCACAAACTAGCCAGCATGGATGGTGTGCAGATGAGCAACCCAAGTGAGCAGGCAATGGCACCAAGATGATCATTGTCAATCCATGTGTCCACAGCTCCCTAGGGACTCCAATCTGACTCTTTCTTCCTATTGTCAGTTCAGGTCAGGCTTGTCCCAGGAACCAGCTCCCTACACCAAGGCGGAGGAAGGGATGGATGTCTCTGCAGCTTGCCACTGCCCACAGTGCACAGGCGACTCTGCAGGGTACCTCCTCATCAGTGGCCCGCCGGATGCTTGTGTGGGTCAGCATTTCAGGGCACCCTCCTTGGAAACCTGAAGGCAGCCCCAGCTAGAGAGGCCAAGTATCTAACTTTTCCCGTTGTTCACACAAACCTAGTTTGGCAGGACATGGTATGGGTTTATCCCCCCTTTAAACCAGCCAGCCAGAGGTGTGCTGCTGGAAAGCCATCATAAAGCAGACCCTCAGGTACATCTACCCCCCCAGCCCCACATGCTGCTGCTGTCTTAGCAGCCTCTAGAAGCTCTTTCCAGGAGAGGAACAACAGCTGGAGACGTCTCCCTGCCCGAATCGTGCAGGGACAGCTGCTCTCCGGGCAGCATGCCCCATGGGGCAGAGCCGGTGAAGAGAGCTGACTCACACATGAGTTGCCTGTCAAGAAACAGCTGGAGGCACTCTGCAGTGCCGGGGTGCTGGAGGCCCAGCCTCCTCGGGGCTGTGAAAGGCGCACTCTGGGGTTTCATGATGGACCGCATCCTTCGGAGCCAAAAGTCATGGGGTTTGTGGCCAAACAGATGGACTTCACTGGGAGAAGGGGGAGGCCACCTGAGGAAGGGTAGCAGGAGCCAACACCAAACATGTGTAGGGCTCCTTAGCAACGTGAGATTAGCCTAAACAGGCCATTGCATTACAGACCTCTGGATATCCACACGCTCTCCCTTACTCACACTAAAGCCCTCCCTGGACTCCAGCATCTTCAGTGGCCTCCCTCCAGCGGTCTTCCTGTGCTGCTCCATCCAGAGGCCACAAGCCAAGTCCCGGCAGCCCTTGCTGCCTTCCCACACAAAGTAACAGAATATCAAACCCCAAATACACATCAGCCTGCCTCTCCTTTTCACCCCAGTTTATTACAGGCTCTTGCACATCACTGGTCTGTCAGAGGAAGAAGAAAAAGCAGAGCGGGGGGGTTCTAAATGGATACAAGTACCACTAGCAATGCACAAACGACATCAGTGCTGATAGCTTGTGGATACCCAGAAATAACCACAGTCATGTCTGCCTGTCACGACTGACATTGGTGCAGATGCTAATTCAGAAAAGCCTTACCCTGTCCTTCAACCTGGCTCCCAGCACCACCTCTGTAGGTTTTCTTTCAGCTGCAGTCCTTTGCCAGACCTAACGTACGCTGCCCAGCACATCTACCTGTGTCCGGAGGGTGCCCATCTCACCTGAAGAGCCCATGGCAGAGGATGAGTACCACATGTTGAGGAGCAGGCCAAGGAGTCTTCTCCTAGAAAACATAACTAGGAGCAGGGCCATGCTCAGCATTTGCTTCCTTCTGATATAGAAAAACCTCAGCACACTGGGCCTGACATGTGCAGCACAGAGCGCTCTCTTCCTCCCAAAGATTTCTCCTCAGCTTATGGCCTTGGAGTGAAAGGCAACATCTCCCCTCTGGATTTCTTTTCACGTTACACACAAAGCTTATCCTCTTGCTGCTACCTTTCCCAGCTCTGCCAATGCTCACGGGCAGTCTAACGCCATCCCATGTGCATAGGGGTGTGTAAGAGGAGCAGGGCTAGCAAAAAATCTCCCTCTCCCTATCTGTATTGTGTCCAAAACCCAGTCTCAAGATATCTTTGCTCTACGTTCTGGGTCCTGTCAGCAGCAGCATGTGACCTTAGAAGGATGTAACCCAGCTGGTCTCGTTTCTGTCAGCTGGTCTCTACTGTCATAATGTAAGTGATGAGCAGGAAGAGCTAGACAGAAGAAAGAGAATAAAAAGCAAAGAGAAATGGGAGAGGTGGCAGTGGAGGACAAAGGTGGAGAGAGAAAAAGAAAACCTTATAGTGAAAAACAAGCAGAAAAGAAGAAAGAAAAGACAGATGGTGAAGGGCAAATAGAAGAAGGAAAGAAAAACCAGAGAGGATGGAAAGTGTAAAGCAACAGAAAACCGAGGAAGTAAAAAACTGAGTCAGTGAAGCAATAATAGCATAGATGGTCCCCACCTTAAAGCCTTTCGACCAGCACACAGTAAATATCTCAGACATGAGGTAGTAGGTGCTGCCCTTTCTGGGGGACTGGGGCAGTCATTTGTCACAGGCAGGATCAAAGATGCCTGAAGAGCCTCTTGAGGGAGTTGTCCCAACAGGAAAAGAGGCAAAATCCCTTCTACAAGCTAGAAAGGGTCATTAAAGCTGTTATCAGAAAGCTGATCTGTTGCAAGTTCATGCTCAGTTCGTTTGGCAGTAGCGAGTTTGTGTGCCCTGGCCCTCCTCATTGCATTTGCCTGGGGAGCACAGATGGGCAGACAAGGGAGCACACAGGCAGTGAAGCTTTCTGCCTCCATGCTCCCTGTGAAAGTGGGGTCAAATCTATACAATGTGCTCTCATCCAGTGTAGTTATCAAAGTGGTTTTAAAGTTGGTCTCTCACAAGATAAAAGCTTGTTTGAACTCTGCTTTATATCCTTTTTTTTTCACTGCCAAGATGTATATCTTAAAATTAAAGCCCACATTTTACCAATTTAGTGAATACTAAATGAAAGCAATGCTGATACGTTAAACGTTAAACTAGAGGAAATGAGCAAGCCCTGCTTTATCCTCTTTATAATCTTCTGAGCACAGATGCTACCAACAAAATTCTGACTCCATGCAATAGCACACATGCAAGGAAGTGTTTTGAGGGAGTTCACAGCAATGGTGCTTTTGTCCCTGTGAGGACAATTGCTGCACTGAAGCATATGATGCCTGGCACACACCAGGCTCCCTAGATCAGAAAATGCTGGAGCTCCTTGTTTTTGAAGCTTCAGCTCTCTGCATTCAGAATAACTAAACACACTGGTTTTGTAAGGAGATCTTACTAACCTACAAGACCTAGGGCAAGATTTTTAAAAAAAAACCCCGACCCAAGTGATTTAGCAGCACTTTTTCTTGCTTTCTAGCAGCGTGTGGGTTCCCATGCTGCCTGGACATATTCTAAAGCACAGATCAGAAAATGCACAGCAAATCATGCTCATCCATCCTTAGTAAACAGCCAGTGAAAGAGCTGAGAGAGGAGACACCGGGTGGGACCCTGGCCCTGCCATCACTGGTGTGGCACCACAGGAGAGCAACTGGAGGCAGAAGCCAGCTCCTCGCTGCCTCAGATTAACACCAAGCAACCAGCTGCTGCCTTCAGCAAAAACTCAAGTTTGTAAAACACAATTTATGTTTGGGTTTGACAGGAACATTGGAAGTGCTCTTGTTGCAGATCCTGTAGGCACGATAGGAAGTTACAGTGTTCAGCCGCAGGTTACAGTACCTAGGAAAGGCTCACAGCTGCTGTGAGCTGATATCCCTCTACACAGACATCAGGAGTGGCTTCCTCAGAAGTGCCCTTCAGAGAGCAATGGGAACTTGCACCACACCAATCTCTGCCCCGGGCGTGCACACTTTACAAACTGATCCAGCAAAAACATCCTTAGCATTAACGGCTACACTGGGACTATAAAGTCACACTCTTATGGATATGTCATTAATAAAAACACATGTCATCAAGAGATTAAGACATTTACAGTACAAAGACTAATTATGATCCATTAAGACATTTTGGAGGTCTTGGTTTAAAGCACTACTTGAACCTTTCCCAAAACAAAACCAAACTGCAGCAGGAAAGTGGCAATAACACGCCAATAAGACTTGATTAAATAAAGGCATTTGTAGAGTAACTGGTTAATTAATTAAATATTTATAAACAGCAAGGAATGTAATTAATTTTGGTTTAGAGCAGCAAAGGCATAAAATGGAGAAGGGAAAATATTTAAATTGCATGAGATGCAAAAACATCCCTCTAGCCCCACATGTACGCAGATAAAAGCTCATTGTCAATGTAAAAGTGTTGCAACAAGAAAAAAGAATACAAACAAAATCTTCCTGGTTTCTTGTGTGTATTTCTTAGATGAACAAGTCTTGTATGCCCTGTATATCACAGTGTTTTAATCACCTTGTACAAAGGGAACATACTTCCATTATATAAAAGTACCACGCTGTGGTTGATGGATGCAGCTTCCAGGGGGTGATGCTGTTAGATGGTACTTCTCAAGGGTTCCCCAGTCAAGGTTATAAAGAGGTCCCAGTATTTCCTCACTGGCACTGGGGAAAGAAGTGTCAGGACCCTCTTGACCCTGAAAGCAGAGTGTTTCTCATTTCTGCCATTTCTCATGTTGTTACCTTCAGTGCAGAACATGAGGCTGCACTAGGCTACAAGAAGGTATCAGCAATTCAGAAGTGTTTCTTCAACACAGTGTTTCAGCATGCCCCTTCTTTTCCATATCCATGTGATGTGGTCTTGAAGCCGGACTACAGAGCTGCAGCACTTCAACATCTCAGCTCTTCCCTAGCACAAAACCCACATATCACCCTAGGAACGGGTATCCCAGTCTCTGGGATTGTGCCCACTGGAATTCATCTTTGCAGACACCTCTACCACACATGCTCTCAGTCACGAGTGACAGGACTGATTCTGCAAGCACTTAGACCCTCTTATCCATGTCATTATAAGCATCCCACCATGCTCTGGTTAACTAACTGTGGATGTGACCTTGGGGTTGTTTGAGGTCCATCTGTTGGAGGAGAACTGCAGTCTCTAGGAGGATGGGGACTTTTTCTCTCATTTCTGGATTTCTCCTTCTGGTTTTACCTTGCAGGTGTCTTCTTCAGGTCTCACTCTGCATCTGCAAGTCAATTTTATACCTTAAAATGTGATGATGCCTCTTCAAGTTTTACATCTCATGGTGGCAGGTTCGTTTTAGACATAGTTGGCCAAAGTTTTAGTAATGTGTTAATAGGAATGTGAAGCTGACATATTCTAGAAACAAACTCAGTAACCACCTCATCTATTTTCAGTGTCTAAACTAAAAAAGAATGTAATATGTAAACATACAGTACCAACTGCCATAAGCTATTTCAAAGTGAATTTTATCTTTGAATTTTAATATTAAAAGCTGTTGGTCATAAAAGCACAGAAAAATGTTTATTTTCTTTAAAAGCAAAAACATTTTTTACATTCTTAGGAGCTGATAGTTGTGAAAAGCTGCATTCAAGTCTTGAGATATTAAATCCATCATGATCTAAATGCATATTCATATGGTTCTAAATAGCAAGGCTAACCAGCATGTTATTCTTTCTCCAAAGGATTAACTTTTTCCTTTGTCACATCTGACTTTTAAAAACATCAGTCTCAGCACTGGGAAGACTGCATTAACATAGAAGATGAAATCACTTCATGACAGATACTTAGTGTAATGCTATACACTATTATTCCAAAACCTAACAGCAAACTTAAGCCTTTACAAGCTGAACACCAGCCAAACTGCTTAGTTACCAAAGGAGTTTGCATTTGTGTTTACAAACTGAACACACCCCTTCCTTCTTTTAATTTAAAAAAGAAAATATAAAATCCTTGTAACGTATTAAGCTAACCCTGCACTTGCTTGCCAAAGGTTGGTCAGGGGAATGTCCCTTTCAGTCAATCACCAAAATTAGTGACTGCACTTCTCCTCATCATCCCTTTGCCGCGCCCTGGGTCAGTGGAGACTTCTCCACCCCACTCAGAAACAATTTGTCTCCTCTGGAAGAGAACACAATGTATGCTGGCAAAATCAGTGCTTGGCAACTGCATGTCTGTGGGCACCAGAAAAGCCCCTATGTTTCTGGTGTGAGTAGGGGAGATAAGTCTGCCTTATCTCACAGGCTTGTTGTGAAATCGCTCCGTTTATGTTTGTGAGGAAATTCAGATATTCAGCATGGTCTGCAGGAGAAAAGTCTGTCCATAAACCAGGGATACAGCTCTGAAGAGGATGCCTGGGAAGTGGGATGAACTGGCCCAGCAGAGAGGAGATACCAATGGGATCCAAAGGTTCGTGAGGAAGTCAATACTTTGTAGCCTGAGAACTGATGGAAAACTAGCAAAAAAACCCAAAACAACCCAACATCATCATGTTACAACAGGAGCAGCCAACCGAGAGCGACAGACAGACTGACTGGCCAATACTGTAACATCATATTTTCCAAGGAGGCTATGTTAGAAAACAAAAGTGCACACTGGGGGCAGTCCTCATCAGCTGCGATTGTCTGTACTGACACAGAGCCTTTGAAGAAAACCCACAAGCACTCATATGGGGTTAAGACCTTCTTGGCAGATGACACAGCAAAATGGGCAGAAAAGGGGCTCTTTTTGCTCCTTCCCCTCACAGAGCTTTTCCAGGCTTCTCTGTCCTTGAAGGAGAAATGACCCAGTATAGCTTTGGTGGAAAAAACATACACAGATGTAATATCAAATGCTTATTTATCCAAGCACTGAGTTTTCCCCACTGTATAATCATTTTCTCCAGCACAGGTTAACATATAGTTACAAGATTCCTTATGGGTCCATAGGGGAGACTCCTGTATTGCACATCCAGTGGCAGAATTCCCTTCCACTTCAGCAGGACTGGAGCTTCACCCACTCTCTCTCTTTCTACGGCTTTTTTCTGCCCGGAGGGGGAAGTTCATGCTCACATTTCATCTGACAGGCCAGTTCCTATATAGGCTCAGTTACGCCAAGCCACAGCTTGGGTCTGCACTGTCCTTCAGGTGCACCTCCAAACCTTTATGCCTTTACAAGCCGCAGCCAAAGAGGGCTCTGCCTCCACTCCCCCTGGTCACCAAAAGTAGCCGTCAGACTTGGCAAAGCTCTGACTGTCTTTATTTTTAATATGCTTTCCCCAGGAGGAGAAAAGAGACCATGCTAAGAGAGAAGCTGTGCAAGAACTGAACAAGTACACACAACACCTTTTGCAAACAAAGTCTGACTTGAGAGTTAGATCATTTTAATAAGCAACTATAACAGTTTTTGCCAAAATACATGCATTGTTATGTCTGTCTCCAGCAATGGACTGTATGCTGAAACCTGTGCACTGTACAGCAACCCTCACTGCTTCTATGAAATCAGATTTATCTCTATTTGGGAGTGGCCAGCTGATCAGTTTGAGTAGGCCAGCCTTAACTGAGCATTATTACATTTGCTTGTCATGTAATAAAAAAAAAGTCAGAATTGGCATGAAGAGGACTTAAAGCCTCAAACCAAAAAAAAAGTATGAAGATTTGCTTTTACAAAATGAAGTCAAGAGAAAGTTACTCTAGGCATAGTTTTAAAGAACTTTTGTCACAGCTACAAAAACTGTCTTCAGCCTGTGTTTCAAGTAATTCAAAAAGGCCTTATGCAGAAAGACTGTATATCTAACTGAAAAAAAATCCCTGAACAAAAAGGATTATTACCACAAAAGGGGGTATTAGGAGCAAGCACAGAGTGTGTAAGGAGCGAGAAAAAAGAATTAGTCAGTAAAGAAGACTCTAATTTAGAGTTTAGGAAGCCTGGGTATATAAATTAAAGGCAAGGAGTTGGAAAGAAATTAAGAGGTTTTCTATCGTACATAGAAAGATTAGGACTGAAAAGTGAGACTGATGGGCAGCATGGAAAAGGCTGAAATGAAGAACATTTTAGATGAGGCCCAGATTTCTGAGCTTTAAATAACAATGGTGATCTTGAACACGGAAGTGAGGTTGTGATGGCTAATAACAGTAGCTGGAGATAGTAGTTGCCCCAAAACAGGCTGGAAGTAAATGTGAAAGAGGGTACCACACAAAATGGAGATGGAAGATACTTTGTATGCTGTGGAGAAACTAGCACCTCCTGAAATCAAAGCAACTAAAGGCACTGTGACAAGTAGAAAATACCCGAAGTAGTAAGACCCAAAGTGCACTTAGTGGAGTTAATATGATTTTGGGGGTAACCAGTTTCTGGAAGAAGGAAATGCACTAAACCTATTCCTTCTGGCATCAAGTAGCCTGAGATGACTGCAAGTGACAGCAGACTAAAAGCAGAGGAGAAAAGTCTGCACAGAATTGGTATGACTCCGTGGAAGGGAGGTTATTAGTGGAGTTCATCCAGGGGAAAGTATTGGATCTTATGGCAGCACTTTCAGGAATGACCTGAATGACTTGCTACACTTCATCATGTGTTAATGAGATCTGCTGCTAACAGAACAGAGAAAGGAACTGCCAAGAGAGGACTGCAATATCATTTGTGTGGAAGACTGGATGACCTTGAAGCCTGAAGCAGTAGAAATGGAATTAGAAGTACCAGGTCATATACTCCATGCCTAATAAGAAGGTTCTCTTCTACAGCCCAGGAGTCGATGTGAAATAACCAAGAAGACTTAAATCACATTATGTAGGGTGATGCCAAGCCACAAATGTGGTGCATCCATAAGAAAGGCAGATGTGACCATAAGATGAATCAGATATTTCCAATACACAAAGTAATCAGTGAGATCACACTAAGTACTCGTGACACCTAATTTGTACTCCCATGCACAGTTTTGGCCATCTCTACTCTGATTAGAGTAGATGAAATTGGAGCAGTGCAACAGCAAGGTTACAGGGGCCAGAGAAGTTACTCTACCTCAGAACAGAAAACCAGCAGCAGAATGGATGCAATTTCTCTCTAAAAATGTATCAGTTGGAATACACCAGAGAAGGGAAAAGTTGTTGGGTTTTTTTTTAATGGAAGGGCAATGGCAACACAAAGCCCCAAGTCAGTATAAATGGCCCATAAGTGTCAGGAGTCCTGCAGCCATCTATGAAACAAGATTTGGGACAGCTACGTAGGCTTAAAACAGAGCCTGACTGTACTAGTTCCTTACAACAGTTATAGATACAACTTGACAGTGCAAGGGGTCACTTCCAGTCCTGTGATGTGACATCATGAAATGCTGGTGGAACAGAGCATGACCCCTAGACAGTCCCAGGTGGTGGAGAAGAGGAGAAGGGAGAGGAGAGGATGAGGAAAGATCCCATGCTGTTTGACCCCAAATGCAGAGATGCCAGAGTTGAACAATTAAGATGTAGCAGAAAAGAGTTACCTCTGAACTGAAGCTCTTATTTCACTGTAAAGGTCATTGGCTTCCAACCACACCCAAGGCAGCTGCGTTCCAGTTTTCAAACCAAGCCCAAGACTTGTGACTTTGTGTTTGGCTGGAACAGAGAACAGGAGACTGCTTGAAAGGAATGGGGAGGGTGGGAGAAGAAAGCTGCACGGGCTGGGCTGATCAGGGAGGATGCAAAGGGGCATCTCAGGGGTGGTATAAACAAAGATCCAGCAATACATATAAATACCTGAAAAGCAACAGGAAAAAACAGTAAGGGTAGCCAGTATGCAGCAGAAGGTCAAGCTCTAAGTATGCTCGACACAAATAGCATGGGCAGTCCTGAATACCACATCTCTTCAAAGGCCTCTTTGTTGGAGAGAGCTGAGATTTAGAATTCATCTGTGATTTGTTTTTACTTTATTTTGTAAGGAAACGCCCTGCATTTCACCTGATTATTTGCAAATGGAAGGAAAAGGTTGGATATGTTTAGGGATCTCACAGCATGTTTTTAAAATAACACCAAAACTCACCTTCATCACACCTCTGCTCCAGGTGAGTCACCAGCACACATAAAGGACAAGGATGGAAGCACTGGGGTTAGCAAAAACCAGCCTGTCTGCAGCCTTAAGTCTAATGTTAACAATTAAGGAGAACAGAAGGTAAAGTATTCCTTCAAAACCACTCTGTTCAGAGCAAGACAGTATCAAAACAGAAATGATCTTTTGCAACGCTAGGGTGAATAGAAAAGAAATATAGAATAAGCACTATGCATAGGAAAAGGTGTGGATTTTTTTTATATGACCAGCAATAACAGTGGGAACAGCCCAGCAGAGCAGACACTCACAGGATACTGCTATCAGCTTTCCCAATTGAGCTGGTGTGATGGTTCAGCCTTAAGCAGTGGCTGAGCACCACACATTGCTCACTCACTGCCAGAGAAGAGACAGAACCTCCACAAGTGGGATAAGGACAGTTTACTGACAGAAGCACAGTGAAAATAAAACAACAGCAGCCAACGCACTCACACCCAGTGAGAACACAGAGTACCTTACTGACCCAACAATTACAGTGCTGCACACCATGCTGGCCAGCCCAATCCCACACTCAAACTGCTCTGAAAACACTACACTAGCACCCCTCCCCAACCAGCCCCTTTTATAGGGGAGTGATGCCAGGTGGTGTGGAAACAGCCCAGGCTGACTCAGCTCACCTGTGCTGGCTGCTTGGGGAGGCTGACTCTGGCCTGGCCAGAACCAGGACAGCTGGATTGGAAAGGACTTCAAAGCCCATCTAGTCCCAACCTCCTGCCATGGGCAGGGACACCTTCCACTAGACCAGGTTGCCCAAAGCTCCATCCAACCTGGCCTTGAACACTGTCAGGGAGAGGGCAGCCACAGCTTCTCTGGGCAGCCTGTGCCAAGGCCTTATCACCCTCATTGTAAAACATTTCCCTTACCCCCTACATCAGATATTGACCTCCAAGACAGACAAGAGGTGGTGGAGGCAATTCTTGCTCTTGAAATTTGCCACTGGGGCTGAGTGATCCTGACTGGTCCCTCCACAGACGCACAGCAAAGGAGCTATGCTGCTGGGACAGATGGAGCTTACTCCTAAGATGGAGCACTGTGCTGTCAGGCAGGAGCTCTGCTGGCATGGTCAACACTGCCTGCCTAAAACTCTTACTACATGGTGTGCTCCTTCCTCAAAAGTAGCTGTGCTGGCAGAGCCCCTCTGTGCAGAAGAAGCCAGAGCTTAACATCCCACCCTGTCACATTCCCTACACCAGTCAGAACAGGATTTTACGCAGTGGGAATAGGTTCAATACCCTGGGGCATCACTGTCAAAACTGATCTACAGATCCTATCTGCAAACATTATTTTCTGTGTGTTTAGACAGAGAGGTCAATCAATCAATCAATCAATCGCTCACAGAATCACAGTGTGGTCAGGGTTGGAATGGTCCAACCTCCCTGCTAAAGCTGGATCACCTAGAGCTGGTTGCACAGGATCGTGTCCAGGTGGGTTTTGAATATCTCCAGAGAAGGAGACTCCACAGCCTCTCTGGGCAGCCTGTCCCAGGGCTCTGTCACCCTCTCAGTGAAGAAGTTTTTCCTCATGTTCAGGTGGAACTTCCTGTGTTATAGCTTGTGCCTGTTGCCCCTTGCCCTGTCACTGGGCACTTCTGAGAACAGTCTGGTTGAATCCTCTCGACACCCACAGTTTAGATATTTATTTGCTGATGAGATCCCTCTCAGTCTTCTCATGGGTAAACAGACCCAGTTCTCTCAGCCTTTCCTCATATGAGAGATGCTGCAGTCCCTCATCATCTCTATCCCTCTACTGGACTCCTTTCAGTTGTTCCCTGTCTTTCTTGATCCAGAGAGCCCAGATCTGGACACATCACTCCAGATGTGGCCTCACAAGGGCACAGTAGAGGGGGAGGATATCCTCCCTTGACCTGCTGGACACAGTCTTCTTGATACACCCCAGGATACCACTGGCCTTCTTGGCCATGAGGTCATGCTGCTGTCTCATGGAGAGCTTGTTGTCCACCAGGAATCCCAGGTCCTTCTCAACAGAGCTGCTTCCCAGCAGGTCAGCCCCTAACCTTTACTGGTGCTTGGGGTTATTCCTCCCTAGATGTAGGACCCTATGCTTGCCTTTTTTGAATTTCATTTGGTTCCTCTGCACCAAACTCTCCAGCCTCTCCAGGTCTGCCAAATGCAGCACAGCCTTCTGGTGCGTCAGCCACCCTCCCAGCTTTGTATCGAGTACGTGTCTGTCTCAATCAGCATCCCACATCCTTTACCCTCTGCTCGAATGAAAAGGGCAGTCTCTGCTGCAAGTCTACATGAGAGTCACACTTCTGGATCCACCACCATAATCATGCTGTTATCACATCTGGCCAAGTGCCATTTTTGCATACATGTTCTGTCAGAAAGCATGGCTGTTACGGTCACCTCGTAAGGAGGCTCCTGCAGCAGAAAGACAAATTTCAGTTGCCAAGGGAGTCATGCACAAAGACATTTTCCCAGAAAACACATTTCCCAGCCCACGTGTTGCATTATTGGAAAACATGAAATTCATGCAGTCTTCAGAAAGGGAGAAAAGCATGCCCTTTCCTAAACAGCAAGTGACTTCAGGGCCAACCAGAAAACTAACTTTCTATAGTGCAACTTGCTTCTTTTCCTAAACTCCTGAACGGTAAAGATTTGCATCCAGCATCTAGTTAATTTGCTGACTTGCTCAAAGATCTTTCCTGTCTGTTAGAAAAACTTGCATCTTGTTGAAATTATAGTTCATCACAGTTGCTTGTAAATTCCTTGTGCCTTCCCTTGGCGGTCAGTCAAATAAGCAAATGTGTGTGTAACAAACTTTTCCTTCTTAACGAGAAATCTTGTAAACAATAGAAAAACAAACTAAATCTCTGCAAGTACTAGATAAATAAAGCTAAAAATTTGTACCTCCTATAGGAAATGTCATAAGCTGTTTACTTTGAAAAACAATTGATAGCATTGAGAGTCTTCAAGACTTTCACTCAGCTGACCATATGGAAGAAAGCTGCAGCAGTGGAAATTATTTCAAGGCATTTCTGCAATGTGCACCAGTCTTGTTTTAGCATACCCACCCTGCAGATGAACACAGAAAACCTAGCAATGAGCATCTCTGCTTTGGGTCTGCTTACAGGAAGGGTACTGGATGACACAGTAGGTCTGGTTCTGTGCACAAGATTTGTAAGTGGGATGAAACCACAAAACCTTTAGACAATCATCAGTTACCTTTTCCTTCACACTGAACTATGATGAAGTCTCCACATCATGGTGTGTGATGCTGTTTGGACCTGGTGGTTCTTCACTCGTTATACCCCATTTCCCAAGAAATCTGAGTCTTGGAGCCAGCCTGGGCAAACCTTCCTCTACAGAACTGTCTGTAACACTGATTGGGAAGGAGGTGCTTCGTCCTGGTCTTCCTCTGTCACACCAGCTTCAGCTTCAATATGCCCAGGGTGATTCCTGGGATGAGGAAGAAGCGATGTCAGCCATGTGTGTGGGAATGAGAGCAAGGCCACCCCTGCAGAGGAGGTCTGTACAAGTAACACCATCACACTTACAGAGAGAGGGGACAAGGAAAGATGTGTTTATGAAGACTGTTGTTCTCCAAGTAATTTTTATAACACAAAATGGGACATGTCTAGAAGAAACAACAGACCAGCTGCTATAAGAGACATGGTGCAGCTCACCACCTGATGTGCCTCCATTACGATACCAGTGACTCAGCTAAGCTGACATTGTTGGCTTGTACCCACTGAAAGACTGGGACTTTTATTTGTCTCTGGAGCAGAGCAGATTCAGATGGATCAAACACATGGCAACACAAAGCCTGCACGGCCTTTTCCAGAGGGGTGTTGATATTTTTGATATTTCACACTGATATGATATCTGACTGGAGTTTTCTCTTCTAGTCCTGTCGGTATTATAAAAGTTCTGCAAGAGGACAAAGGTCATCACTTTTGCCTCAAAAATCTTAAAGCAGACATAAATACATAGCAAAGAAGGGATCCATCCTGAACTCTGTTTCCCTAATATGTGCTAAAAATATTTGGGTAGCTCTTGATGCAGTCCCGTGGAGTTAAGTCATTATATGCTATTGACTTTGATGCAATAAATTTAGTATCATCTACTGTCATGTTTTATGATAGGTTCATACCCTGATTGACATAAACCACTATAAAACCTCATATCTGAACTCAGATCAAAAGAGATTATGCACTAGCTCAGACAGATGCTTTTTATTCAGTCCTTTCAGAAATGCTTGGAATTTCTATTGCAAGCCTTCTTGGGACTTTCTGCAGCTAGTTGGCCATCCACTGAGCAGCCTACAGATTTCCAGAGGCTGCAGCAGACCTTACGAGAGTTGGAAGAAAAGTCATTTTCCATAGCTCAGGCCACGTTTTTTTTCTGGGAAACCCTGCATTCCATGGATTTCACTGTCTGAATTTGATATATGAGAAATCTAAGCTTCTAAACATGTTCCCCAGGAGATATATATTTTTTTTTTTTTTGGCTACCAGAAATATTTTACAGCAGGCATCACAGTAGGAAAAACATTGGAAGAGAAGAAGTGTTAGAATAGACAATAGAAGGGTGAAGTAACAGTATCATAATTTTCCAAAGGCTGAGACACTCAGAATCTACACACACTAGTTATTCATTTAGAAAGGAGGGTTCATGGGAGGTAAGTGCCAGATTTTCTGCTGAAACCTGAAAATCCTGACCCCCTAATGACCACCAGCTACCCCTGGCTTCAAGATTTCACTCTTGGTGTGACACTCCTCCTTACACCAGAAAAATCCTGTGTGTCCAGAGAGCAGACATGGTGCTTCTGACCATACTAACAATTTTGACATTCCCTGATAATACCAACAGTCACAGGAGAAGTTTCTCATGACCACAAGCAGGAAGTGTCCCATATTGCAAGTGTGGCACATGGAGTTATTTAGATCAAATCCAGATCTTGGCACCATCCCCTTTCTACATACCAGTAGGACTGGGGTTGAGCACTGTGAAGTGACTTCTTGTTTGACTTGTGCTCCTAGGCATTTGTAAAAGCTTGCTGTGCACGTATCAGTGGTTACTGCAAGCATTGGCAGTGAGATTTAGCAACCAGAAACTGCCAAATGTAAAACGCTGGTGCGAGGCAGTGCCCTGCTTCCTGCGCAATGATCGCCGCTAAGCCAGTGCTCCCCTTGGGGACGGTGGCCTCTCTTGCCTTGCAATTCAGTATGCAAATCTCAGTGAAAGTGTTTCTGTGTGGTCCCAGAGCAACAGAAGGACCTTCCACCTCCTTCCTTCTCCATCCCTTGGTCACTTTGTGCCACTCAGCTGGATGAAGGCAAACAGACAGTCCTGGAAAGATCCTCTTGCCAGGCCATGTCCACAAGTAACCTTGCCTCACTGACCACATCAGCAAAGCTGGGGGGCAAAGCCAAGCTGTAAGAAGGGTCACCTGGACTTTTCAAGTGCTACATGGCAGCTATCTCAGCTAACCCTTAACACCTGATGTCCTTCCCAAACACTCTGCTCTGCCAGCTTACAGCCGCAGGACTGGGCACCTGGCCTGCCAGCGCAGAGGGCAGAGCTGTGCACAGGGGAAATAAGCTGGCCCAGGGCTTGGGCTTGACCTTGGTCACGATCCAGCCCCTCCCTGTATGCAGGCAAGGGCACTGAAGTGGGAAGAAGAGCAATTCTGTCTAAAACACGCTTCTTTGCAGTCAGCAGTGACCTGGAGAGAGGGCCAGACACATGATGTCATCCCTTTTATCATCCATGCATAAATCTCTTGCTTTCCATATCCCTAGCCAGCTCTGTGACGTGGTGGATCAAACTTTGCTAGAGAAGAAATAGGAGCCCAGTTCTTATTTCTTATGAAATAACCAGCGGGTCTGCCACGAGGGATATCAGACATTGTTTATCCAAATCTATAAATCTTGTTAAGACTTGACAGGGGGATTAGGTTGTACTTTCAGCACAGCTCCATTACATATGCTGTAAGAGAAACAACCGAGCCCTGAAGGGACAGCACTGGCAGATTTTGAGAAACCAGTGCTGTGGAACATCCACTTCCCTTCACGTAAATACAATCATCAAAGACTTGAGCCTTTAGCTCTGCTGAAACCATCAGATAAGCAAGTATCCATTGTATCCCAATAAGCATGATAGGGATGGATGTGACACCTTGAATTTTAGGGTTGGTTTCACATAAATGTAGCACTGTGGAACAGATTAGAATAAAACTAATCAGGAAGCATGTAGGAAGAAAAAGAGAAGAAAAGTCTACAAGTAGCTTTTTATCTAAGTATTCAAATTTCATAGGACATTGTAAAAAATCCAAGTCTGACCAAAGTCCAAGAGCAGTTGACCATTACATTAAAAAATTTCACTCAAGAACACGTTCTTCCTTAGTTTGATTGAAGAGTTAAAAGAAACATGTAACTTATAATGTGAGTGAAAGAATGTTGGTGAACTGGGAGACCTCAAACACTCCAAAGCAAACATGACAACCCCTGACAGCAGTCCTTGCACAAAGTGACTGCCCCGTCAAGGGCACCATCCCAGGGAGAGGCAGGGGTTCACCTGAGGCACAGCCTGGACCTATAGTCTCCTGCATTCCCTAAATACCTTTGTGCAGAAAAAGAAAGGGGCATTTTCAGACTTGAAATTGCTATGAGAGAACCATGCTCAACTCCATCTCCCCTGTCTGCAGCCCTTTGCCAAGTACAGAGCAAGTGTCTCTGGAGGGTCTGAGGGAAACCAGATAAGGAGACAACTTAACCTCCTGCCCAGTATCCTCATCACAGAGAACTGCCTCTCTGCCAGTGACATTTTTGTCTCCCCCAGAGGAAGACACAGCAGAAAGGGAGCCAGGGTACAGTCAGAAGTACGAGTGTGTTTCCCTCAGGAAGGACTGGGCAGGTCCAATGCCTTCTGAAGGCTGCAGCATTTTTTTACATGAAAAAGCAAAAAGAAACCAGTTACCTCATAATCCTGTGTTGGAAAGAAATGGTGGCAGAAGGACTTTGAAAGGACAGCAGTGGGATGTGAGAGACAAGTATGTAGTCAGTAACTGTAGCTACATTTCTGTGCATGGTGGAGCTTGTGAAAGTATTAAATGAAATGAACCACTAATTTTTTCTCCAGCCTTGTAGGTGCTCAAAATCACATCTGCACTCACTCTACATTCTTGCACTCTTCCACTACTGACAGCATGGACTTCATAGAATTGCCACGTTCTGTAAGTTGGCAGACAATTGTCGATATAAGGATCTTGGAAGGCTCATTGTGAAGATGAACTCAACAGTAAATGCATAAAGCATCATTCCATGTAAGTATCATCTCCTAGGGTCCTGAGATCATTATATATTAAAATATGGCCAGATTGCTCAGCCAAGAACAAGATCCCAAGAAACTATGGACTTTGCATAAGCTGAAGATATAATGAATTCCCACAGTACTTGTGGCTTTTGCACATTTACTAAGAGTTTTCTAAAAGCTATTGGGAAGTCCAGGAGGCAGCTGTGGGTGTAGGGCTGATGTGGGGTTGATGTATGTCAGGTGTGGGGCAGAAGCCTTTGAAGGCTGAAGCCCGCTGAAGTCTGATCCCTGCTGCTGGTCCTGTGGGACTGGGCTGACCTCATGGCTTCCAGACCTACAGTCTCCAACTGAAGAAGGAACTCGGTTTTATTGTCCTTATTCACAATATATGTGAACTACTGAGCTGTGGAGAAAGGTGCCCTACAGACAACCTGAGCCTGAAGGTGCACTTGTATGTTTTAGGGGTTGTTGAAGAACTGCCCATACTCACAAACCTGTTACTTCTGAGGGGCTGACACAGCTACAGATTGCACATTCACCAACAGCATAAATGGCAATTGCATAGAAGAAATGTGACTGTGCAGCAGGACTGGCTGCCAGAGCTGCCCCCTGTAAGCATTTCCTGACCCATCAGTAGCCTTCTCCTTGCCGGGCGCAGCACATAACCTGCTTTCCATCCTCTGCTAAACTGACAGAGTGAGAGGAGAGCAAGAGATGTGCCCGCTGGGAAGAACAGGTGTGCCATTTGGCTTCTGCTGGGTCCCACACATCCACCCTGAGCGGGACTCACACACACAGGAGCAGTTTCACCTTGGAGCCGAGAGGTCTGTACATCGGTACAGGCTGACAGCGGTGCGCGAAGGGTATTAGCAAAATCACATTCCCTTCCTCACTTCAGTTCTGCTCAGTGGTCTGCCCTACCCTCCAGGACAGACACCTTTGATTCTTGTTATGTTTAAAACCAGCATGAAAAATCCAGTGTGTTTGTCCAGACTTTGCAGGAGAGGCCTTTAGGGTCTCTTCCTGCAGAGCCGTCCAGAACATTTTTTGACACAGTGAAAGAAAAGATCATACTCCAGTTCCCAGTATAATCTCATGGCAGTTCTGCCTCCTGAAAACTAAAATTAGGCTTCTCTTTAAAAATTAACATTAACATGGACAACTGAATCTTCAAGAGGAAATGCTATCAACCTTTCTTCCCCTGCACCAAGGAGGAAACAGGAGCTACATGTGCTACAAGATAAACAAACTCCATCTCTCTGCTACAGGGAAAACATCAAGGACCAAACCCAGGCATTCTGCCAACCACCAGCATCCCCAAGCCTGATGTCTCCCACCAGCACATAGTCCTCAATAAGTCTCTCCTCAGAGACCCCTGGGTCTTTCTGCTGACAGGTGGTATTTGCTGTACATGGCTCACACCATGCATTACGTAATTCAACCCACTGACTTAGTCACCTGCACCCCAGAGTAGCCAGAAAAATCTGGAATCTGCTGTGACCATGGCTACCAACATGCATAAAGTATTTTTAAAGGAGGCTATCTTGTGGAGGAAGAGCTACAACCTTGTGCCACCGCAGACAGGTAATGAGTCTGTTCAGAGCTCAAGGAACGCAGTACAGAGCAGGAGACATCCATCCTTGTGTCCTACAGCCACCACCAGGTCATGCTGGATTAAATGCAATGCCAATGTTAGGGAGGCACAAGAGCGTGTCTTGGATGCAGGAGCCCATGCTGTGTGAAGAGGCAACACCCTCTGCTTGTGCTTTGTTACAGAACCCTCTGCCCCTGTACCTCACCCCTTATCTCACCCACTCTCAGTGGATATCCAAAGCCATGCTCTTAGTAGCCACATGGTATTTAAGATCTGGATCACAGATTCTGTAACTGTTCAGGCTGTTATTGTTGATCTCCCTCCTACAGTGCATCTGGCTAATTCTCACAGCCTGTGAGAACTGGAGCTCTGTTGTTTCTTACTTAGGATGTTTACATGAACATCAAACTTACTGGCTTGTGGCCTTTTTCAGAACTACGGATTATTAATATTTATTTATATCAAGGAAGTGCCTAGAAATTCTAGGCATGGACCAATACTAGGCATGGACAACAACCATTTGTACCAGTACAGGCTGGGGGATGACCTGCTGGAGAAGAGCTCAGTGGAGAAGGACCTGGGGGTCCTGGTAGATGACAGGTTGGCCATGAGCCAGCAGTGTGCCATGGTGGCTAAGAGAGCCAATGGGATCCTGGGGTGCATTCGGAGGTGTGTAGCCAGCAGGTCAAAGGAGGTGATCCTCCCCCTCTACTCTGCCCTGGTCAGACCCCACCTGGAGTACTGTGTCCAGTTCTGGGCTCCTTGGTTTAAAAAGGACAGGGACCTCCTGGAGAGAGTCCAAAGAAGGGCTACGAAGATGATTAGGGGCCTGGAGCATCTCCCCTATGAGGACAGTAAGTAAGTTGGGACTCTTCAGCCTTGAGAAGAGAAGACTAAGGGGGGACCTAATTAAAGTCTATAATTATCTTAAGCAGGGGATGCAGGGGGAATCGGCCAGCCCCTTTTCAGTGGTCTGTGGGGACAGGACAAGGGGCAACGGCTGCAAGTTGGAGCACAGGAAGTTCCGCACCAACATGTGGAAGAACTTTTTCACAGTGAGGGTGACAGAGCCCTGGGACAGGCTGCCCAGGGGGGTGGTGGAGTCTCCTTCTCTGGAGATATTCAAGTCTCGTCTGGACGCCAATCTGAGTGATATGTCCTAGGAAGCTGCTTTGGCAGGGGGGTTGGACCCGATGATCTCTTGAGGTCCCTTCCAACCCCTATGATTCTATGATTCTATGCTTATCCAAACACACAACATAACAATTCTCCTTCCTGCTTCAAGTCCATGATCAAAGCAAAAGAGAAGAAAGAACAGGCACACACGGAGGATAAGGAAGCAAAATCTATCTATAACAAAAGTTTATTCTAAATGTTGCTGGGTTTGAGTGATTAAAGACCGTGAATGTAGTATGGAATGAAACAGCATCGCAGTTGTTAAACATAAGAATAGTTGTGTTGTGTCAGAATATGTTGCCGAGCTCCTCCTCAGTCCCTCCTGCACCACCAAGGTCTCCTTGCTTTTCCAAGTCCAGGGTTGATGTCCCTTTGGATGCGGGTGATGGACATCTCCATGGCAATGACTGCATACGTAAGGGTGACAGCAAATTCCCATCTATCTTTTCTGGCTAGTGTTCCACATTCAGAAACAGTGTACTGTGACTCAGAGACCAACCCCAGGGGAAGCCCCAATCCCCACACAGTTCTCAGTCTCAGGGAGCTGCCCCTGGTCAGACCATCTGCAACAGAGATGGAGTATGACCAAGTGTGTTTTATGTACGCTGCACATCACACTCAGGAGATTGTGGCGTGCAACACTCTCAGAAGAATGTATTTACATAGCCACTCTGCAAAAAAATTCCTTCCTTCCTTCCTCCCTTCCTTCCTCCCTCCCTCCCTCTCTTCCCTCTTCCTTCCCTTCCCTCCCTTCTTCCTTCCCTTCCTGTAAATATAGTAGAGGAAATGCAGTTCCCGTGGCACTGCTTCACTTCTGTGAGGCCACTCATGTGTGAGGGATGCAGGTGTGTGTATTTGTCTGTGTGTACACATTGTCCACTCTTTCAGAGGAAGAACTCAACATTTGTTCTCAGTTTTCCATTACTATTTCTTCCCCTCCCAACAGGTTACAAAGTTAATAGAACCTCTTCAAATGATACTGTTCCCTCTTCTGGAACACCAGGAAAATCTGATACTCACAGTAATGATTTATTTGAAAAATCTTTCCATTCACCTACAACTATGAGTAATACTTAAACACACTGTAAGCTCATCAGTCTGAGCCATCTGAGGCCAAATTCCTCTTTCTATGGTATTTCTGAATGCAGCTGAAGCTGAAGGGGTTTAGCAAAGACATTTATACAAAGTGAGTGTTGTTGGAAGCAAGTGTAAAAGCACTTCCAGGTGCAGAATGTCTCTCACCTGGGCACCCTCTCAGCAGATGCAGGTGGATGGCTCCAGGGACAGAGAGACTTATGAATATGGATCTCTCACATCCTGCGAGCTGGGGAATGCCTTCCTTTCAGTATTTTTGTTTGTAGCTGTTCATTTCCTTTCTTTTCTTGAAAGTGCCTGAAATGACACATTTAATCTGGAGTCAGAAGGAATGTTTCCTGCCAAACTAAGTGGAAGAAGTTTAGTTCCGCTTCATTGGGCGAGAAATAAAACCTCTTCCTTTTTACACTAATTCAATCCAAACCCAACCAATTTTCTTCCCCTCCATCTGACTGTTTAAGCAAAATACCTTGACAAGGCTCGAGCGCATAAGGAGATGCAGCAGATGAGCACAGCTCTCTTGACTTCTATCTGCCAAAGTGGCAAGACTGGAGATCTGCCCTGGTCCCAGTACCTATGGCGAGTGCTGTGGTTCCAAATGCCACTTGCCTTGGGCAAGATGGGCTTCTCATCTTCAGTGTCTGCCACTTTATGGGCACCTGGGATGAGACAATGACTAGCAAGAGAATCTCTTTTCAGATGCATCAGGGATCAAAACAAATCTGGCCTGCTGACTAAAATAAGGAAGATCTTGGTAGCACTTTTTGAGTTTCTCACATCTCAGTGGCTGCCCTGCATCACTTCTGTGCCTTACAGCCTGGCATTTAACTCCACTGATAGAGTTGTTACCCTCTTACAGGTGAAGAAAGCAATCTCAAACTGAAGGATATTCGCCGGGTGTAGTGGCGAGGGGAATACATCTGCCACAAATACACGGCACCATTCCTTGCTGCTCAGCAGGCCTCTTTGTCCCAATCCCCTCATGAGCTTCTGTGACTTTCTGCCTGGGACAAGTTTTCATTAAACAAGCTGTGCAATGCTCATCCCCCCTCACACACACACACAATGAACCCCCCCCAAAAAAATCCACCCAAAACCCACCATGACAAAACCTTGTCTGATACGATTTGGACTGCAATCACTGGTGTAGAGCCCAAAGGAAATTAAAATTAAAAAGACAGGACAAGATGGAGGTTAAGACGCTGAAACTGGAATTCCCATTACCTCTTCTGGACTGTTTTCAGGCAAATCTGGGCTAGGTGGAACTGTTTCTATGTTGGCTAGATCACAGGTTGCTGCAGTGGGAGATCCAGGGACACCAAGATGAACGACCTGTCTACACTGTACTGGCCTTCAAGGACTGTTTTGAGGGTAGTGTGTTTTGGCTATTGGCCTCTCTCTAAGTTTCCTGAAATGGTGTTGAGCCTCAGGAAAAAAAAATAGGTGCTCATGAAAAAAAAGTGCAGAATATAGGTGCAAAGCCCCAAAGATCATCCTGTTCTGCTGGCCTGGAAGAATTTGGGCACTGTTCAGGGCAATGCTTCAAATCTAGCATGTTTTGCACTGTTATTACAAAGACTTTCTGAGTAAAAGTGTCAGCTTTGCAATTACCAGAATCACTGAGAAGTTTCCACCTCTCGGTTCCACACAGGACTAATGGGTGATGGCCACTTCAGCATGCACACTTATTTCTTGTTTCTTGGCTCATTCCAGACAGCTTCCTCTGGAAAACAGCTTTTCTAATGGCTACCATCCCTCCAGGCTGCCTGTGTAATGTCTGTAGAAGATGTCTTTTCATCCTTCTCACCCTAGTGTTGTCTCCTTTGCAGGTCCTCTTACACAAACCTTTGCCAATGTGCACTGAGGATGTGAGCACTGGGTGCTACCATGAGGAAATGGCATTCTCCAAACTAACCAGCTTTATTCAAGTGTTGGTACCTGCTGTTTAACACTGGCAGTCATTACTCTGTGATTTAAGTTCTTGTGTCTCCTCCAGTTTTGCCTCCCAGCAGTGTAGAAGACTACCTTCCATTTCTGGAGGGGAATTTGGACTTCCGTGGGGCAATTCAGTTAATAAACTACTGGGACAAATTTCAGTACAAGGTAAAATCTCACGTTAAATTCTGTAAGGTAACAAGAATTTGTTAGTGGTGCCTTAAGACACCTGACACACTGTATCGCTCAGGGCTGCTCTGAGCATCACTTCTTGATTTCTTTGGATTATGTCCAGGCAGATTGGTTAGTTTCCCCTGCATCACTAGGTGCTTCTTTAGACGTAAAACCTCCTCACAATGTCCTAAAAAGTTTTCTCTGTGAAGATCCAGCTTTTGTTTTGCCTCTCCAGTTTTTAGCTCTCGAGAGGAGTGGATTATGCACGTGTCTGTAGGACCTGTCCATGGGCTGTCCACTCACCCTAGTGTGCAAGCAGAATAACCACCACCACCACGAGCAGAAGAAACCCCACTGGCAGTCTCCTGATGGCAGCCCATCACTGTGTTCCCATTAGCTTCTGGGTGGCTCTGCCCTGGTACAGGTGCCCTGGTATGGGCAGAAGGGAGTGGAACTTCACCCTGAGCGTAAAACTGCTGCTACCTAACTCATGCTACACATCTGGAAGCACTGCTGCAACCATCTTGGCCAGCAATACAGTCTCCTTTGGGCTACTCCAAGCAACGCAGCCCTGTAGCCTGTGCTTAAGTGTAGGCAGACTATAAAGGGCAATAGCAATTTCCACGGCAGCAGTCAGTCTCCTCTCTTGGGAGGAAATCCACTCAAAAAGCTTGACTCAGGGTCTGAGTGCTTGAGGCTGTGTAGTTGCTACCAAGGACCAAGATAACCAGTGGCTCAGATACTTGTGGCTAGAGGGGTAAGTGGGTTGGCTGAGGCAATTCCCCTTGATTATTGAGGGTCTCTAATTAGAAGCTGATTGCTGTTCCAGGACCCTCAGAAGAGTAGCTGGCTTCCCACAGGGGTCCGTGAGGAATTTTCCCTGCCATCACTTGTGTCCAGCACTGTGCTCCCAGGAGGGTCCTGTAAGACAGGCACCTACCCCTGGTCTTCAGCCTGGTGACCTGGTGGTCAGCAGAAAAGCACAGCAAATAACCAGTGCTGGGCTCCAGCCTTCGAGAGGAACATCACAAACTGGTGACCACTGTGGAAGTGAGCCACTGAAAAGCTTTGTCTTAGACCAGAAAACACGGCCCTGTCATTACAGAGGGTTATCTGGGCTGTTACAGCAATAACCAGCCCATTGCTCTGCTGTGGCTGCCCAGATGACCTAGCATTGACTGGCATGCAATCTTCCACTGGCCCTGCCACAGACAACATGTGGGGGAAGTGCAGCTGAGGCAGGAGACAATGTTTGCCCCACAGCTGCAGAGGCAAGTGACAGGCTCAGGCAAGGAAGCTAGGTGCCTGAAGAGAAAGGTCTTGTTCATGGCTTTCCACCTTATCCCAGTCCTTACCAGGACCTGGTTTTGGAGTGGGACTTTACAGTGAGAAGCATGGGACGAGTTGTCTTTAGGATTTACCAGTCAAGTGTAAAGCTGTAAGAATGGGCAGAATTGTGTGTGTGTGTGTGTGTGTGTGTGTGTACACATAACTATGTATAAGTGTATATATGGAAAAGACCTCTATACGTGGCAAACCCATCAGTGAGCCATGCGTATTCTTAAAGCATTTGGTGCCTCCCATGGGATACTGTTTAAGGATAAGCATGCTAAGACCTTGGATCAGATCATTTTATCTATAAAGAAGCTGAACACCATTTTTCCAGCCTGCAGGCTGAGGCGACTGGCCGGGTTCTCCTCCTTCAGTGGAAGAAAACTGAAATATTCGGAGGTCCCACATGAAGTATAAATAGGCCGGTTCCATTAACTCCCTGAATCGTTACCACAGCATCAGCCTGGAAACACATTTCTCCAGAGGTGATTTTTTTTTTTCCCTGATGGGATAAACAGAAACATCTGTAAGAAGTGTCGTGCCTCAGCCTCCTCCTGCAGAAGAGCTGCTTGCGAGCCCAGTGAGGACAGGGCTCTGACATGTCCTCAAAAGGGCCCAGTGGCAAAACCAAAGTGCTCTCTGCAGTGGCCAAGGGCCTGGTCCCAGCCAAAACCCGCCAGCGGTTCCAGTTTACTTTCAGCGAGCACAAACCTGCCAGAGGTAAAAAAGGAGAAATATCTTGGGAGTTGTTGCTTAGAGTTCAGGTTTTTGCTTCCCTGTGCCCTCAGTTCCTTTGGGTCACACCAACAGAGCTTTTGCCTCTCCCTGCAAGCCACCGTCAGGCTGTGTGGATAGGAGGTGACAGACATCTCTCTGAAGCAAAACGGCAGGCAAAGACTTCTAACCAGACTCCTAAACGCTCTGGCTTCAGTGTAATAACCTCAGTTGTTCTTGTTGAATTGTCTGTCTGCAACTAATCTACCAGTAGACTTTCTCTGGTTTGGTTGTTTTCTCTGTGAGCCAGGAAGGAGTCTGTTGTTGGTAAGCGTGAAACACAACAAGCCCACATTGTGCCGTAGGTAACTCAGGATTTTACAGCCCAGAGCACTGGTTAGATTTTTAACATGCTTGATGGCTGGGGCCCAAACTGCACCTCTGTTAAAAGGGCGGGAACAAAAGTCCCTTCAGAAGGCATCACCAACGTGCTGTCTGCAGATACTGGATTTGAGACATGAAAACACAGGGGATTGCTGTGGTATCAATCTCTAAAGAGCTAAGGAGAGAAAATTAAGTTGGAATAAGCTGCTGAGAATTAACAGACACACTGGGAGATTCTACCAGGAAAGACCCGACTGAAGGGCTGAGTAGTTGCTGCAATAAATGCCGGGGGTGTGTAGAGAACATGCTTCAGGAGCAGCAGGCATACGACAAAGGTGCATGTGGAATACATTTAAATCGCTGGCTGGGCAGTGGTTGAAAAGTCAACACCTTGAAAAGCCACATGGGCTCCAAGGGGAGGCAGGTGGAATGGGCTAATAACAGGATTTTGAAGTGCCTGTATGAGGATTTGCTGGTGTTCATGCTGGTGTTTCTGCATTCCCATTTCAGCCACTGAGTACAAGTGTAAAATATCAGTCATCAGATGCCATAAGTCACAAAGTATGTCTCATTCCCACACTTTGGCAGTAAGTTACAAACAGGTTTGGTGTGTAGCACATATACATTCATGTTCTAATGTTTTATTTCATTTAAAGTTCATAGAATCTTAGAATCATAGAATATCCCAAGTTGGAAGGGACCCAGAAGGATCATCAAGTCCAACTCCTGGCTCCACACAGGGCCAGGCAAGGCAGAGCATGTCACTGAGTGCATGGGGTTACATCTGCTAGCCATTCACTATCACCCTCTGGGCCAGAACTGATGCTTCTTGAACTCAGTGAAGCTCGGTGCTGTGACCACTTCCCTGGGGAGCCTGTTCCAGTGCCTGATCCCCTCTCAGTGAAGAACCTCTTCCTAACATCCAACCTAAACCTCCCCTGTCTGAGCTTCATACCATTCCCTTGGGTTCTATCATGGGCCACCAAAGAGAGGAGATCGGCACCTGCACCTTTGCTCCCCCTCATCAAGAAGCCACAGACGTCAGTGAGGTCTCCCCTCAGCCTCCTCTTCTCCAGGCTGAAAAAACTAAGGCACTTCAGCCTCTCCTTATAAGTCTTCCCCTCCAGACCCTTCACAATCCTCATTGCCCTCCTCTGGACACTGTCCAATAGTTTTGTGTCCCTCTTATACTGTGGCCACATCAGCACAGTGTAGAGAGGGACAGTCACCTCTCTGGACTGGCTGGCAATGCCGTGCTTGATGCACCCCAGGATATGGCTGGCCCTCCTGGCTGCCTGGGAACACTGCTGCCTCATGTTTAACGTGCTGTTGACCAAGACCCCCAAATCCCTCTCAGCATGGCTGGCCTCCAGCAGCTGATCCCCCAGCCTGTGTGTGCAGCCAGGGTTGCCCCTTCCCAGGGGCAGGATTCAGCACTTGCTGTTGTTAAGCTTCATGCTGTTGGTGATTTCCCAGCTCTCCAATCTGTCCAGGTCCCTCTGTAAGGCTTCTCTACCCTCAACAGAGTCAACAGCTCCTCCCAATTTGGTGTCATCTGCAACTTTACTTAAGGCACCTTCTAGTCCTGTGTCCAGGTCATTAATGAAAATGTTAAAAATACCTGGACCTAAAACAGAGCCCTGGGGAACCCCCTAGTGACTGGCTGCTAGCCAGATGTAACCCCATTCACTATCACCCTCTGGGCCTGACCTGTCAGCCAGTTGCCCACCCAACACATTATGGCTTTGCCTAGCTGTGTGCTGGGCATTTTGTCCAGCAAGATGCTGTGAGACACGGTATCAAAAGCCTTGCTGAAATCCAAAGAAATAATATCAGCTGGTTTCCCTTGGTTAACCAGCTGGGTGACCTTGTAAAAGGAAATCAGATTGGACAGACGGGACCTTCCTCTTCTGAACCCATGTTGGCTGTGACCAATGACTGTGTTGTCCTTTAGGTGTTTTTCAGTAACTCCCAGTATGATTTTCTCCACAATTTTACCAGGCAGTGAGGTGAGACTGACAGGCCTGCAATTACCAGGGTCTTTCTTACACTTCTTGATGTTGTAGTTTTGCATGGCTGGGTTCTGGTGGAGAAGGTGGGGCTGCAGGGGTCAGGAACTCCCTGACACACAGCACCTCTAACTGTAGCATGCCACCCCTCATTTTATCACCAACCATGTAGATGCACTTCAGAAGGACTCTTGGTCCCACCCCTGACTCTGACATGATGCCACTGGGCTCCCTTTTAGCTAACCTGGTTTTACCCCCTTCAGATCTGGTTTTTAACCCTCAAATAGGGATTATTTTTTACCCTCAAATAGGGATTAGAGTGTGAGCACTTTCAAACTCCTGCAATAAAATCTTTTCCTAGAAGCACGTTCATAGAAGCCTGACTGAACTTTTCACCACACTTCAGCCAACCCAATAAAAAGTTACCAGCCAAATGCTAATGATGAGTAACCTGCTGTTGACAGCAAGAGTTTCAGGCAAAGCAAGTCCCATTCGTTGCACTGCAAGGAGAATGCCCTAGAAGTCTGGGTGCTTGCTGAAGCATTCACACCCTCGCTGCTGCTTTGTCTCTGGAGACAACATCATCTGTTCCGAAGTGCCACGTTTTCAGCACCAGAGCTAAGAAACTTCTTAGACCTTTTTAAGACTCTTGTGTTTTGAAGCAACAGAAATATTCTTTTTGGCAAGCATTCTCTCCAAACTGTGCAAATAATTCCTATATAGTAAAAATTAATGATAAAACCGCACTGTACTGAGAGGAAAACTTATAAAACAGACCTTCCTGAGAGGAGCCAAGATGAACGTGTCTAGCACTCTTCAGGAACCTGCCCTGCTTCAGCTCCTGTCGCCCGAACTGCAGGGCAGTGCTGGGCTTGGAAAAACCCTGAACACTTACACTGACAGCCTGGTGACCCCAAGGGCTGCACCCCTCTAGATGCACTTGGCAGCCAGCACCGTTGTCTTTTCTACAACAGGGTGAAGGGCTGTCCTCATCACACAGCTTTGCCTGTACAGCACCACATCCGTATGTTTACAGGCTCATGCCATTTATTTCTAAAATCTAGTGTAGTTGTTCTGACCAACTTCTTGCCTTGTCTGTTGTCCTTCCAGGTATACATATCCCCTCAGAAAAAAACCCAAACCAAACCAAACAAACAAGAAAACCCCAAAAAATCAAGCCACCAAATTCTCAAGCTTATCCACCCTCCTACTCCTTTCTCAGGCAACTAGAACCACTTTCTCTCAGAACCAGGCTGGGGTTTACCCTGAGGGTTCAAAGCAGAGCTTTTGTGGAGTTTAACACATAAGGTGAAGGCTGTGAGATATGAAGTCCCATTGCCAGATGTCTCCACCACTGAAAAGAGGATGAAGGACATACAGTTTGTTGCACAGCTGCAGCTCTGCTGAGACCTGACCCACCTGCTGCTGCATCTTGTCTTGGCTGTCATTGCTGAGTTAATCTGAACCATCTGACCGCTGCCATCTTCTAACAGCCACTCATTTTCTGCATATTTTCTTATTGTTGCCAGTGTTTAGTTCCGATGTCTTCAAGAAAACGTCTGCCCTGAGGATTCCCCCTTTTATAACCTCTTTAAAATATGTCGCCATCTGCTTGCTTTTAAAACCTCTTCCCTGATCCCATCACCAGTGACTGGCCCCTCAGTGACCTCCCATTTCCCAGCACAGTGTTTGAGTGGGGACGCTCCTTCCTTGGCTTCGCCCCACACCGTGTTCTGAATCCTGTTCTGATGCAGGGGTTTGCTCGGCCTGTAGCAGAGAAACGCCTCTGCTCAGCAAATGCCTCTTCTCTTGGCTGTTGCAGGCGCTCTGCTTCTTGGCGTTAGCACAGTGTTGGAAAGCAGACCTCCACCCCATCTCCCCCAGCTCCCACACAGCTCAGCCCCAGACATACAGCCTCTGGGTTCTTGCATCCTAACAAACCATTCTCTCTGCTGCCCCAAAGCCCATCTGCATCAAACACCCATACGCAGGATCATGGAATCATAGAATGCTTTGGGTCGGAAGGGATCTCAAAGATCATCTATTTTCAACTCCCCCTGCCGTAGGCAGGGACATCCTCCACTAGACCAGGTTGCCCAAAGCCTCATCCATCCACTCATGAATCTTCACTCTGTTTTTTCCCCTTGTCACCTTGTTTCTTCAACTCCTTCCCTGCTGGGTACATGCCACCGTCTTTAGCTGCTCCTCCTGAGTGGCACCTCACCATGTGCTGTCTCCATTTAATTTGTCTCTTTTCAGCCTCATTCAGCTCAATCACAGCCAAAAGCGTTTCTTTAGAGCAACAAGGAGTTCCCTTCCTCTTCTGCCTTCTCCAGTCCAGACTTCCAGCTTGCCCCTGCTCTCTAAAACCCAATGAGATTCTTGCCTTGAGATTTCTTTCTCCTTCACGTCTCCAGATAAATCCCTATTTCTGCAGTGACTCTGCCACTGAAGACTTTTTTTTTTTTTTGACTATCTTTGCTCTCCCTTTCCTCATATCTGCCCAAGGTTCAGATATTCTGTAAATCAAAATGTCACTTCAGGTTTTTTCTGCATGCATAAGAAACATAACAGCACTATAAGATTCTACTGCTACAGTGGCCTTCATTTTTTAAAATCTCACCAGGTAGTCCCCAGTTAACCTTATGGTCATATTTGAATGCTGTTATGCACTTCCCCCTCACACCAGTTTACCAGTGTTTTTCACAAGTCTCTGTAAATAGTGCCTCATGTGCTCATGCTTCTTACCTCCTCTTTCCCTTCTTGCTATTTTAATCACAGAATCACAGAAAAGACCTTTAAGATCATCGAATACAACCGTACCTGTCCTCTACTAAACCATATCTCTAAGTACCTGATCTACCCTTTTTTTAAACACACCCAGGGATGGTGGCTCAACCCCCTCCCTGGGCAGCCTGTTCCAGGCCCTGACAACTCTTTCAGTGAAGAACTTTTTCCTAACATCTAATCTGAACCTGCCCCGGCACAGCTTAATGCCATTTCCCCTTGTCCTATCACCTGTCACTTGGCTGCAGAGACCAACACCCACCTCTCTACAACCTCCTGTCAGGTAGCTGTAGGTGGTGATAAGGTCCCCCCTCAGCCTCCTCTTCTCCAGGCTAAACAACCCCAGCTCCCTCAGCCACTCCTCATAAGGTTTGGTCTCCAGCCCTTTCACCAGCCTGGCTGCCCTTCTCTGGACACACCCCAGGACCTCAAAGTCCTTCTTATGGTGAGGAGCCCAGAACTGGACACAGCACTTGAGGTGCAGCCTCACCAATGCCCAGTACAGGGGCACAATCCCTTCCCTGGACCTGCTGGCCACGCTGTTTCTGATCCAAGCCAGGATGCCATTGGCCTTCTTGGCCACCTGGGCACACTGCTGGCTCATGTTCAGCCTGCAGTCAGCCAACACCCCCAGGTCCTTCTCTGCCAGGCAGCTCTCCAGCCACTCTTCCCCAAGCCTGTAACGCTGCACAGGGTTGTTATGTCCCAGGTGCAGGACTCTGTGCATTACTGCGATTACTCTGCGGTATTTTGGACTCAAAGATTGGAGGGAATATTCCCCATTAAATGTTAGTGGCATCAAAACAGGTCGAAAGAGATCCAGGAGTGACTGCTGCTGCCCTGCTTACACTGAGCAGTGGTCTCTGTGGAGACGGCTTCTTGCTTTCAAGGAGGTTCCTTGGAAAATGGTTTGGTTTTCAAGAGAGGGGCTGGGCAGCAGACATTTGTACACCTTCAGATCCACTTGAATGGAAAGCTGAACTGAAATGGCAGTAAGTGGATGTAAATGGTCTGTGGGACTTGATGCAGTGGTTATGATTAAAACCTGTGTGTCAATGATGTAATATACGCTTCAAAAGTTATTCTGCAACAGATCCTACTTCTCTGCTTTCCTCCAGGCTAAGCAGCTTTCCCCTGTTTGGCAAACATGGCTTTGAACATCCCAAGAATCTCTGGCATGGATCTGGAAGCCCAATAGCAGCTGGTAGGACTCTACTTTGGCATCTGTCAACAGAGCCTGGGGCTGATTTGCGGCAGAAGGTGTGTCAGTCTGCACCTGGGAGCCCTACACCAGGTGGCCCCAGTTAAGGAAAGCATCACAGTACATCAAAGATAAATTTTAGCATCTTAAGAGGCACAGAGAAAGTTACTTCTGTCATTGGACATTACTTTTTTTGCATTTGAATGCAGCATCCTAGAGCATTACCCGTGGGACTGTGAGGGTCTGAAACTGGCATCTCTGAGGTGAAAGGTCAAAATTGATTTTTTCCATTTTTTCCCCCCTTCTTTTCCATTTGTGTTTAATTTTAAAAAATACTTGTGAATCTTCCTGGAGAGTCACCAGGAATAATTCCAGGGGGACTAATACTCATCATCTTTCTGGATCCAATTAAACCTAACATCCACTGCCCTCATCGCTAACATGTGTTAAACAGAGCTAAATATATCATCCACATTGCATATACTTTGGCTTCTTTTGCTTGTCTTCTGTGGGCACTGATATCTTTTTTCTGCTCTAAATTTGTCATTAATAAACCAGAACTCGTCCAGAGAGTGCAAGTAACTGCAGATTAACCTGCCCCCCTTTATTTATTGCCAGCATGAGCTGAGCCTGAGCTCATGGAGGTGGAAAGGACAGGGCTGCTCTTCCTCTCCTGTGCCCACACTTGTTCTTCTTTGACCCCCCTAGGAACTTGATTCAGCCCACAGTAACTTGATTTCAGATAAAATCCAGCAGTGAAAACATCGGCTGCACAGGCAGAAATCTGTGAGAAAAGAAAACTATGAAGACAGCAAAGCCAAACTGGTTTCACTGGTGCCAGATGACACAAAAGGGGGTCAGTTGTTACTTAGGAGATTTCACTTAACATTAGGAAAATTCTTTTCATCGGGAAGCACCGCAGCACTGAAGCAGGTCCCAGGTACAGGGTGTGCTTCCCCAGAACTCAGCTGTTCATCAGGAGTGGGACCAGACTAGGTGACCACCAGGGAGAGGTCTCTCTTCTACCTGGGTCTGGAGATTTTGAGATATACTCACCCTAGAGGTAGTGGATTTCCCACAGGAGGTTATGCCAGCCCTCTGCAGAGAGGATTCACAGTACACTCATAGGGTGCTGCCTGGAGTCAGCAGAGAGCCCCTGTTTTGAGAGGTATGAATTACGCCCCATGTGCTGGCACATGCTCCATTTTGGTTTTTAACACTCCCTTTTGTCTTGCCTTTCTTACAGCAGATGTGAAATAAGTCATAATACTTTAAAAGTTCCCTTCAAGAAATGGTGGTGGCATTTCTGTTTTCAAGAACCTTTTCAGTAAGCCCAACATCCCCCAGTCTTTCTGTCTTTTCCACTTTTTCCATCTGTTTGTGAACATTTACACTGGTTTTGCATGTTCCTTTTCCTCTTTGGTTTTCCACCCTCCAGAAACCCAGGAGGGGTGCTCCCCCCTCACAAAACAAGGAATTAGCCATACACAAGGCATTTTCAAAAAGCTAACTGCTCTTTCCAATTCTTAGATGGGTCCAATATCCAACATGTTCCCCATTTGCAGCCCAATGATGGTGCTTACCCAGCCCTGTGCTCATGATCTGAATGTGGCTCTTCCACCAAAGCTCTAAGTAACTTTAGACCGGTGCCAACGCACCCCCCAAATGGTAGCCCTGTGCTTTGCACCAGGAGGTCCTGGTCCATTATAGTCCCAGTAAGAATAGCGCTCACGCTCTGTAAGGCACCATTTAAAATGCTGCTTATTAGAGCTAACACTGTGAGAAAAGAACAGTACAGACAGCCTTAAATCTCCTTTAGATGCTGGGACCCATGAACGGTGTATCACTGAACAGGACTCCAGCCCATGTACAGCATGCCATATGCAGACCCCATCCACAGCAGAGACTCCCCTTTCAGTAATTTGAGCTATTATAGCATTTTCTTACAAGGAAACAGCTCAGCACTGGTATTCTGGCCAGGACCACTTGACCATGCCTAGCAGAGTGCCATGTGCTAGTGAAAATCGAAACAGGAACCAGCAGTCTGGCTAAAGCGATTGTTTAGCATGGTAGAGACTCAAAACCAATAAGCCAAATGGCAACAGCAGTTGCATAGATAGGATTAGAACTGTTTCTGTGGCTGCCAAAAACTTTTATATCCCCAGAAGTTTTATTAAAGACAAGGGAAGTTTGATGTTGGCTGGAAATACTGTGTTAATAGAGGGAAATGCGAGTTCTGTAAAAGAAAATTATTGTGTGCTACGCAAGTTTAATAAAAAGCTATTTGAAAGGCAAATACAGTAGAGTATCGTGGGTAGAGCAGAAGTGACTTTGAAGCAAGAGATGCTTCAGAAAACTTAGCACTTGCTTTCACTTTCTAAGATTCAAAATAAAAGGAAAACCAGCAGACAAGCTGGAAAATAAGTATGCTTTTCTAGCAACAGACATGGAAGTTTCCAAAATATGTTACTGGAGGAGTGGAAATGCCACAGGAGGAAGAGGAAGAACAAAGTAATTTCACATTTTAAAGCCCAACCATCTATCTACACAGGGAATGCTTCCATGGATAGCCAAAAATCTGCCCCACAACCCATGCAGGGGGGGCAATGTGGGGATTTCTGTTTCTTGTACACCCTAGATGCTCAAAATAGTCTGTTTAAAGAAAAAACATGGAACAAGAAAAATGTCACCAGAATGCAGGTGGCAGGTAGCCAGCTAGCCAGCTGTCTGAATACCAGAACAGGGAAGAAGGACAACTTCTCTTTAAGCTAGAAAAGCAGCCACACTGTTTTTGCGGTGGAGCATTTGAAACACCATCAAGGACTGCTGCAGAAAAGGATGCAGGGCTAGGAGTAAGAGGAAGCTATTTTTTAAAGTACAAAATTATGGGGAGGGGAGAATGAATCCAATCGATTGCACTAAATCAACTAGCTTTCCTCAGGAACAAGAACTTTTTCTTAAGGAGCCCCCTGTGCCATGGTGTGACAGAAGGGCCAGAGCCTTACCCGACAGAGCGGCCCGTGATGGCCTCCCATGCTGCTGCACCTCACTGTCTGGAGGGGGTCTTTAGCCCAGCTCACCCAACACCCTGTGCTGGGGTGTGGGGCTTGGCAGCATGCTGCCAGGGGCATAAAGCTTCTCAGAAGGGTTTAAGGGGCAAAGGCAAGAAGGAGCAAGTCTGTGGCACAACTAAAGCAGGGTTACTGCTCACCATCTTTCCCGGCCATTGTGATGAAGTCCCATCACCCCTTCTACGACCTGGGCTCCACTTTCTTTCAGGTCCCCACAGCTAGGCCATCTGCACCTTGCATCTGCAGTATGCTGGCCTATACATCTAGATAATTACCTGTAACAGCAGTTTCTCACATCTTAATTAATGCATCATCTCCTCCTCCACCTGGACAAAGGCTGTTCTGACTCCTCGTTTCACACAATGGTCCTTTTCTCAGACCACAGCTGTGTGGTCTTACCTCTCCCTTCACATCTCCCCATCAGCATTCCTGCATCTTGGCTACTTTGGTTGTAGAAGAGCAGAGGCAGGAAAATGTTCCTAAGGGCACATGAGCACTGACAAGTTACACAGAGGTGTACCTGCATGGTAGCCAGCAGCAAGTAACGTCTGTCCATCTAAATTTGCTTTCAGCCACCATGTGTCCAGCACATGGTTCCCCAGGGACTCAACACGGTTAATGGCAGAATGTGTAAGGACATACAGAAGGGAGAAGTAGCAAGTGCTGGTGCTGAATTCAGCCTTAACAATCTGGCTTTCTTTCCAAACCTGAAACTGAGAAAGTGTGTTCTGTGGGGACAGGACAAGGGGCAATGGCCTCAAGTTGGAGCACAGGAAGTTCTGCACCAATATGCAGAAAAACTTTTTCTCAGTGAGGGCAACAGAGCCCTGGGACAGGCTGCGCAGGGGGGTTGTGGAGTCTCCATCTCTGGAGATATTCAAGACCCATCTGGACACCTACCTGTGCGACCTGTCCTAGGGAACCTGCTTTGGCAGGGAGTTGGACTCGATGATCCCTGGAGGTCCCTTCCAAACCCTACAAATCTGTGATTCTGTGAGTTTGTAAATGCAGGTCTCCAACACCCCAGCCTTACATGGAGTAGCAGGGACATCTTCGCTTTGAAGGACAGGCATGCTGCTGAGCAAGTTTCTCCTGACAAGGAGCTATCAGACTTTAACTTAAAATGGCTGGCACGATGTTAGGCTACACTACCCTGAAGAGCCAGCCTTTTTCCTTGTGGGGAAAGGTTCTGAATCAAAATGACAAGAGGGCTTTTACTCTCCCAGGTCACAGTTACATTCTTTACAACATGGCTAAGGACATGAGCTGAATGTAGTGGAGAACAGCACCCGGGAAATGCGCCCTGGGACTGGGTGGGGGGTAGGTGGTGCTCAGGTGGTCTGCTGGGAGGAAAATTAGTTTAACCTTTCATTCCTGCAGGCACAGCATTCACATTTGCTCAGGAAACATTGCCGGAGAGATCTAAAAGCCCTCCCATAGTTCTGATGTTCAGTCAGGACTTGAGACTAAGAAACAGCAATGCTACCCATCTTCAGCTGCAAAGAAGAAAGCTGATCCAGCTTCAGTGGGGGCATCTCCCTCTTCTCAGAGGGGTGGGGCAGAGAGACCCTCATGATACCCATGTGAGGCTTTTGGCAGGGAGCAAGAAGGAGGACAAGACGCTGACGGACAATGAGCACAGCAAAGAATGCTTTGAAGGGTATCTCCATAATGTTTTTTACATTTCTTTCCTGGCTGGACGGCAGCACGGAGCATCTGTTTTCAGCTCCAGAACTGCTCATGGAAAATATGCTGGCTGCTGCAGAGGCTCCCTTCCCCCTCCCCGAGGCCTCCCCCCAAACCACACCAGCGCTGGATTGCAGGCTCCATCGCTCGGGGCGTTTTGCCTGTAATCACTGGCAACAGATTTATATGTGGAGTCCAATTATGTTCTCAAATTTATGATTATAACAGAGTGATTTATACTGCAAACAAAAAAGCTAATGGGTCACAAGGCATGTCTTTCTGTGCTTTGGTTTGTTTCCCTGTTACTCTTTTTTTTTCTTCTTTCACTTTTGGGGGGGTCAGGGTTCAGGTTTTTGTTGGGGTTTTATTTTCTGCCAGAGAAGCTGTTTCCTTGCAGCTTGACTGTTGGGCAAGGCAAGAGGGAAGAGGCAGCCCAATAGGAAGCAGTGACTGGCGGCGTCTTGTGCATTTAATTGGTTTTAATTTATGAGCTGTAGGCAGACAGCGGCTGCAGCACAGTAAAGTTTCTTTAGGAAATAACACAAAGTTTTTTCCCTCCAGTGCCTGAAAATTTCACATCCTGAATAAAAAGTGTGAGGGGAGGGAGCAGCCTGGCATGGGCACTGGCATGGCACCTGCGTACGGCTGAAGAGCCTCAGGCTCCGTCGTTGCCCGGGGCTTTTGCTGCCTGAAGGCAGCTAAGGGGAAGTACAAAGCTCCAATGAAATCAGAAAAGTTGATGAAAATGGAGGCTTGCTCTGAAGGTATGCACTCTCACCTTCTGCAACACCATCTCCATATACACTTATCCTCCCTGAACTGGTGAGCAACCTCAAAGGAAAGCGAACAAAGTAAAAAGAAAGAGGATCTTGGAAGAGAAGAAGAGCTGCTGCTATGAATCAAGGATGCCAGATGGGAAAGTCACCACGCAGAAATGCAGTGTGAATCACTACAATGGGAATTGGGGCTCTTCTGGTATACCTGGACCTGAGAAGACAGACATAGCTGCAAAGACTCTGTGTCAGAAGCCTGGCATATATTGTTACTATTACTAAATATTTCATCTTGGGTCACTTGGAACATCTGGTTGCAAAAAAACTCTGCAAGAAGATTGAGTAGCTCTCTGGATCTTGCTGCTGACAATGGTGAAAAGGCAGATAAAACCTTTAATTCTTTTCATGACATGAGGAATCCACCACTAAGATCTTTCCACCTGAAATATGCTTGGCACAGGATGCTCTAGGTATTAAAGTCTACTTTGGTTAAAAAAAGGACAACTTTACAAGTTCATGAACTGGAAGCACATCAAGACCTATTATATACAAAGACATTTCCTTCTGGCTCAGACTCAAGTTGTTGGAGGATGGGGAAGCATCCCTTCACATTTGCCCCAGCCTTATACCTTTCCTTGCCTTCCATCACTAACATGATGATATTAGTGATGGCAGGACACAGCTTGCTTGGGCTGGGTGAGCAAGCCTCTGTCCTGACCCTCGTATGTTCCTGTTAGAGCCAATTATTGGTAGATCGTTCCTGCACCTCCTCAAAGATCTTCCTTCAATGAAAAAGCATCTCAGGTCTTACCTACACAGTAGCTTTAAGTAGCTAAGTTTTAGTAGTTAAGTGCTTCAGCAAGTCTCATTGAACCAGTGTTTGTACTGTAATGCTGTATTTTGGCTTTGCTTAAACCATTATTTTTTATCTGCAACAGATTAAAAGAGATCAGAATAAACTACTCAGACCCCTGTAGCCTACACCTACACTGTCTTATCCAGCCACCCCAGCTAAAATACACAATGTTAATTAATCCCTGGCATTTGGCAAGCCGAACAGGCCTTTCTTGCAGCGACTTGGGGACACTTTGCTCAGCACGATGAAACTCCTGCTGCTGTAGACAGGAACTACTTCTTGAGAGAATATGTAGAGAGGATGCAATGCCAGGGTCTAGCACATCACTCTGCATGCCACCAGGGTGACAGCAAGACCCTCTCTGGTTGTTGGGGGTTGAAATACCACAGTGTTTGCACTTGGCACTCATGCCTCAGATCTGAGCCTTCGATGAGGTGAAGAGCCATCTTTTCCCTGGAAAGGCTGCTTGGAGTAATCTGGTGCCTTTGAGGCATCCAGGCCCAGTACGGGATAAGCACTTTGTTCCACTGCATGAAGAAGAGCAAACTCAGACTTGGATTTTGGCCTGTTTTGGAATGCAAGTATAAATAGGAATTATACCCAACACATACTTTGCACCTTGCAGTGACAGACTGTGCTTGAAGTTGTTCTTTCCATTTGTCTGTCCCTGCTTCCAGCAACATGATTCAACCTTTCGGACACACCATTCGGAGCCTGAACATTGCAGGGGTTATTTTACATCCACATGCTTGCAGAGATGAGAAAGTCTTTTGGCTGTGAGGCTGTACTCAACATTTGAAACAAAATCATATGGGAAATATATTGCAAAGAACCATATTGGGACTCTCGAACCTTCAAAAAGACAGTATTTGGAGCAGCTGGCTCCTATTAAAGGAGAGTGCACAAGAAGATGGTAAAGAGTTGTTATACCCCAAAAAAAGCTCCAAACTTTAGACGACCCCTTTCGTAATCCCAGTTTGATGTTAACCAGCCTCCTAACACTACAAGCAATATATATCCCAGGGTTAAGGCAACCGGCTTCCCTGGGTCAATTTGTTCCTTCCACCCTTGTGCTCAAGAAAAGAAAGTATTGAAACCCTCCTGGGCTGATCCCAAAGAGCGTGGCTCTGCCAGTCCACATCGTTAAGCAAGAAAAAACGAAGCAGCAGCATGGTTTTTGTTGGCACAGCTTTGTGTAACTCACTCCTCAGCATTTGCTGCTCTGGAGCAAGAGCATGGTCGTTGCGGGCAGGCTGCTGGGGAGCTGTCGTGTGAGCCCATGCCAAACACACTGACAGGGCTGGCATTTTTGCCCATCAGCATCGTGCCTCCATCATACCTCCATCCACACCCTTGTCACTTGCAGGTGGGAGGGCTGCCTTGCCCCCCCACACCCTTCCCCTCAGGCCCACAGCTCCAGTGCAGTGGGGGCAGGAGCCAGTGGAGGCTAAACCATGTCCCTGCCCCAAGCACAGGGACAGCGGGGCAGAGCCTGGGGGTCCCCTCCCCGCGGGCTGGGTTTCCGGGAGCAGCCCATTCCCCGTCCGGTGGCTCACGCCAACACTGCTGTTTTCTCTCTGGGCTGCTCTTGGCTTCCCCCTGTGCAGCTGTGCTCCCCACATCAGAAGGGACCTTTCAGAGAAAAGTGAAATTAGTAAAAATTAAGATAATTGAACACATTTTGTTTTACCAGAGAGACTGCTTGTGGTCAGCAAATAGACATGAAATGTTATAAAGTATTTTCTAACAGTACCCTATAGAGATGACTTGTCTGTAAAACATGAAATAAAACTGGCAGGAAACCACCACATTGACTTAATAAAACATAACATTAACTGACACAAAAAAGCAACCTAGCTGAGAAGCAGAAAACTTTACAACCTCAGTTATTTGAAAAATACAGAGGTAGCCCAGCTATTAAATCAAAAGGGATCATTAGGGCAATTTGCACTGTTTGGTTCACTGCTATTAGATGTGATGCCATGCATGCATTGGGTTGGATTTTCTTTAACTATTATTCTCCTGACTGGTCCTGCTCAAAAAATAGTAGAAGACTAATTGCTGTTTTAAAACTACACAACGTTTTGCAGCATTGATTTGGAAATATTTCTAGCTGCACCAATCAAGGCTGCAGAGTTTATGGAGCATGTATAATGGTCCCAGTGCATAATGGCACGTACATTCTTGTCATACTCTCTGGCTCAAACCAGGTAACTAGAGACACTGCCTGGGCCTGACCAAGGCCCTGGAAGCAGGTATTGTTTACCTTTTCTGTCTTTTAACTAGGGTTTTGGAAGAACATCCATGCACAGAAAAGGTGAACACAACAGGAGGACGCTAGCCTGGAAGACAGCTATTTGTTCACACCTCCATTTTTGCATTGATGTAGTACACAGGAACCCCGCGGACGAGCCGGGGCTCTGGCATGTCTGGCACCATCATGCAGGTGTGAGACAGACACAGAGCCCAGGAAGGGTCTCCATAGTATGAGCACCCACATCAGATGCATGAAAGAGATGGGGAAAACAGCTGAAGATGTTCTCAACCATTGCTTAACTACTGTGGCCTCCTGGGCAGTGGCTCTTCAGAGGCAGCCCTAAGCCACCTCTCAGCACAAACTGCACAAACATTCGTGTTCTCCCTAGTGACAGCTTGACCCCTTGTGCCATGGGGCCCAGAAAAGTATCCCAGTCTCTACTGTTGTGCTCATCATGAGCAGCTTTCTGGAAAAAACATGGGGTATTCAAGCAGCAGGGGAGGTGGGATCATCGTGAAATCACAGAGGGAGGTGAGCACCCATGCTCATGCTGCAAGCAAGCCCTTGTGATGCTGCAGCTGTTAGTGTTTTACTTGCAACACTGCAGTCCTGACTCTTTGGGCTGGGAATCCAGGGTACCAGATCATCTTGATATAACTGTCAGCAAGAGGCTTGGTATATCCTCACTTGAGGCACTGCACGATTCCAAAGTCTTGCTGAAAAACCCGTAACTGGGTGGGTCCTGGCCCTGTTCCTCCTTATTCTCCATGCTGTCTGAGGTGTCTCTGCTTTATCACGTCTACTCTACTAGCAGAGTCGGTCATTTGTTCACATTTAGATGGATGGCTCCCCCGGGAGAGTCAGCGATTTCCCCATGTCTTTCTAAAGGACAAGCACTGTAGCCATCAGGGTGTCAGGGATGCTTCCAGCCGCCTCTTCACCAGGCAGGTGCAAAACTTGAAAGATACCTTGTGTACAACAACAACAACAAATTCAGCTCCCATAAAATTCCCCCCTGGTAGCTAGACGGCCACAGAAACTGGGGCTTTTCTTGGTGGTGTGTGACTTAGGAGTCTCTAGTATCATGGGTTATAGCAGTAACAAGTCTCCAGAGTGGTAAAATAACAGAAGGAAAATAATTAGGAGAACAAAGCAATTATATGGAGTACATGTATAAGAGTAATTGATTCAGTCACCCGTCCTAAATTCTTCAGTGGTGTTCCATTGCTCTAAAAAGCCCCCAAATGCCAACATGAAGAGACTTAACATGCTTTTTCCCTCAGGCTAAACTAAAGTTGGCTGCACTGCCCTGGAGTTAACAGCAAACAGGTCACATGTATCATCCTGCCATTTACGTTCAATAACCAGCAATTTAACTGTTCCTAAATGGCTTGGTTTGGCCCTCCAGAAACTGCAGATGGGTTGTGGTTTATATGCAATCTTATCTGCTAGAAGTGACTAATATTAGAATAACAGGGAACTGCAATCTTGGCATTCTGGAAAGGTGGTGAGGATCTAGTCCCAAATTCTCCTGCTTAAATGCTGCTGGTAATTTCAGCAGTGTTTGTGTTATTTACTATGATTTATGTATAAAGGTCCCAGATAATTCACCCATGAAGGAAAAAAGCAATTGACAGATTCTCCACTAGCCCTCTGAGTTGTTTTTTCCCTTCTCAGAATCACAATTTCTTTAGAGAAAAAAGATGATTATTCTCTCACCACAGCTATAAATTCCTCAGCCAGCTCCTCTGTTACCATGCAGTCTGCTGGGCATATTCCAGAATTATTTCTGAAGTTTTCTCAGACTTCCATATAAGTCTAAAATTTCCCCAGCCCTGCTCTGTGCCAGCATGACAGCCGACCCTTACTGCTTGGTATATACATCTTTGAAACACCCGGTTCCGCTGACGCTGAGCAGCCCGTTATACTGATCGGTAAGTTAAGGACACAACAGCTGCAGAGGATTTCTGACACAATAATCCCACCCTTCTCTCCAGCAGCTTTGTAGCAAACCAACCTGCCCCAGGAACCGTGGGGACAAGGGGCAATGGCTGCAAATTGGAGCACAGGAAGTTCCGCACCAAAATGCAGGAGAACTTTTTCACAGTGAGGGTGACAGAGCCCTGGCACAGGCTGCCCAGGGGGGAGGTGGAGTCTCCTTCTCTGGAGATATTCAAGACTCTGGACACCTATCTGTGTAATATTAGCTAGGGAACCTGCTTTGCCAGGGGAGTTGGACCCGATGATCTCTTGAGGTCCCTTCCAACCCCTACCATTCCATGATTCTGTGATCCCCACATGGCCGAGCATTAACCACCTCCAGAGGCAGCGGTGTTGTGGGGCAGCTATATAAAAGAGGAGGGGGGCCCCCACGTTCTGTGCAAAAATACAGCAGTGGTACAAAATAAGTGGGACTCCCCCATTGGAGACACATAAACTACTCCAAGGCTTGAAGTGCTTTGCGAAAATAGATGCAGCGTCCTCGGTGTGGTGGCATTCATGGTCCCAGTTCCTTACTGGGATCCGGTGTCCCAGGCGTGGTGTGGCTCCCACGCCTGCCATGGGCTGGAGGTGCAAGGCAAGTGCCTGCTCAAGGCCTGTGCATCTCTGTTCCCTGCTAAAAGAGCAAATTAGCCAAAAATAACAGTGTTTGTTTTGTTGCCATCTCAGTAGACGCTCTAATAGAGCTAATAGGAAAAAAAAACCTCACCAGAGAAGGGAAAGGTCAGAAGGCTAATAAAATAAATGCAGCTATTGTGCGCTCACTTGGCAGTTCAGAAGGGAGTGTGATTTTATTTTCAGTAGTAAAAGAGACCAGTGATGAATCCAAAATGAAATTTCAGCTTTCACACAAGGTTTGTTTCTGACAGCCTTGCCATTGCAGTCAGGAATTTGAGAAATTTAGGTGATTTGGGTGTACACTTATGCTTTCCCCCTCATTTAATTCCCTCAAGGCCTGAGTTTTTCTTCCCATCAGTTCTGGCTATCAAAGAGAAGCAGTATCATCCATGAGAAAATGCTGGCCCAAAAGGTATTTTTTTACCAACAGACCTGCACTGTTCTTGAAGGGCACAGCTGGCCAGCTGCTGCCCCATTTTAGCTAGGTAAATCATGGGTGTTTTCTCTCTAGGCTTGGGAGCGTTCCTCTGCTTATAACCAAACACACCTGCCAAAGAGTTTGACTGGACAAAGCCCAGTTTGATAAATGGTTTCCTCCTGAGCACACTCCTCTCCAGCACCATACTGACACCATGGCACTGCTGGATTCAGGGACCCCAGTTCCTGGGTGTCTAAGATTGTACATGCACACGTATCCTGGGCAGCTAAGAGTCACCAGGTGCTGGAGTTTGGTCCTCTTAACAGTAGCAAAATCCCTACAGTGCTGGCAAACATCTTCCTGTGGATACGGGATTTACATGCAGCTGCTGCCCCTCCCTGGGAAGGATGGCCAGTGCTCCCACTGCATTCCAGCACAGGTCAGGGCTCTGAAGCAACAATGTCAGCCTGTGACTATGAATATGTGGGTACCTCAGGAGGATCCAACCAGTACCCCAGTGCCTGCCCTTCACCCAGGAAGGACACACTACTGTGGTGACAAGTCCTCCTGTGCTGCCAGACATCAGCTCGCCTCAGGGTCAGCAGAGACAACCAGCCATGGCTCCAAAGGCAGGCAGCTGTTGTAAGGCACCTGAATGCAGGCCACAGTACTGGAAATATCTGATCAACAGCACGGCAGAAGCTGGAGAAGAAAGGAGCCTGAAAGGCTGCAAAGTAAGTTGCATGGCCACACTTGAGAGCACTGGTTTGTTCCAAGGAACCAAGGCAGAAAGTCACCTGCTGCAATGAAATTCTCCCAGGTCTGCAGAAGGACAGACACACTTTGACATCAGCCAGCACAGTTCCCTGCTACAGACACCTACACAGCCTGAAGCAGCAGCACCTGCAACTTCCCAGATAGCACAAAGGGCTAAAAATCTATCAAACACACAAGGAGGTCTCGTACTGCAGCTGATGCAAGTATACACACAACCCCCTGCCCCACAGTGGAAGGAGGGCAGGATTTTGGTGGGATACATTTCCCTTCGCAGCATACTAGAGAAGAAATACTAGAGAGGAAACTCACCATACCAGAGGAGAAAGAACATCTGTCATGCCATCCCTCAGCAGCAGGGGAGCTTCTTCCTAGGCGATGTCCTTGTTTCAAAGGATCCACTTTAAGGCTTTCCATGTCAATCGTTACTGAAGTCCCATCATGATCACAAAAAAGCACCAGTATATATGTTTCACAGGGAACAATAAATCCTGCCTCAACTTCTGTTCATTTCTCTAAGCAAGAGTGACAGCCTGAGGCTGTCCACAGGGTTAATGGGATGCTGTGGTAACTAAACAGGGAGGTATTAAGCATCACTCACAGGTGCTTTTAGTCTCCAGCACAGTACTGGGGAAGGCAGGACAAGGAGAGCTGTGAGCACCAGGCTGGAAGAAAGAAGCAGGTTCACAGACCAGCTACAAGAAAAATCTCATCTTTGGATGATGCCCATGTCCGTGCAATTGGTGACGGATAACATAGGAGATGTCTTTTGGCAGCTGAGTTCAATAAAACAAAGCATAGGAACAGGAAACTGGCTTCTGAACATCTTGATTAAGTTTCTACAGAAAAAACATTGCTAGCCACATATAACCTACCGTATTGGCAACCTGAGTCTCCTTACCTACACTAGTACTACAGCATCTTAGTTTTCTCATGACAGTTCCCTGTCCAAACTCCATATTCCACTAGAAAAAAATAAATCACTGTATTTCAGATGGGGATTAATTATTGCTGTCTCTAAAACAGAGAGAATCTTTTCTTTTTGAGGGATTGTTTGGCCTTGGAAAACCTGCTTGTTCCATACAGCTTAGTGCAGAAGCTCAGACTAGTGCAGGAATCCTACTAATCTAGAAGGTTGTATGCATTAGCAAGAGGGAGGCAAGCATTTGATAGAAGCTCTCAGCTTCTAGAGGGAGGGAAAACTTCTCCTCAGGGAGAAAGACTGGAAGAGTAAAGCAAATGATGAGGGAATTGAGAAAGGAAAGAAAAATATGTTAAATTTACTGGCTTTAAAACACAGAGATGCTGCGATCATTCATTTCACATAAATTCTTGCATAAGCAAGTCTACGACATGATCGATTGCCTCCACACAAATACATGGGTAGTTCCTCTACAGCTGTAATTAAAGGTGTCTTCAGAAAAAGAGAATTGACTCTCATTGCGATATCACAGAATCACAGAATCACAGAATCTTAGGGGTTGGAAGGGACCTCAAGAGATCATCGGGTCCAACCCCCCTGCCAAAGCAGCTCCCCAGCTCATACT
>VZTU01033839.1:288047-330253 GCA_013400835.1 Zapornia atra
TCCAGACCCCTAATCAACTTTGTCGCCCTTCTCTGGACTCTGTCCAGAAGGTCCCTGTCTTTTTTATGCCAGGGAGCCCAGAACTGGACACAGTACTCCAGGTGGGGCCTGACCAACGCAGAGTAGAGGGGGAGGATCACCTCCTTCGACCTGCTGGACACACTCTTCCTGATGCATCCCAGGATCCCATTGGCTCTCTTAGCCACCAGGGCACACTGCTGGCTCATAGCCAACCTGTCATCAACCAGGACCCCCAGGTCCTTCTCCACAGAGCTCTTCTCCAACAGGTCATCCCCCAGCCTGTACTGATACAGTGGGTTATTCCTCCCCAGGTGCAAGACTTTACACTTGCACTTGTTGAATTTCATTAGGTTTCTCCCAGCCCAGCTCTCCAGCCTATAGCAGCATTTTACAGCATCGCCCATTCACCTTTTTGGGAATATATTCCCTTTCCCCTTTCCAGACACTGGGTGTGAATCCTTGTGCAAAAATACCTCCGACATGGCCAACAGACTTACTAGGGGACCTCAGAAGAATACAGGATGTCCCAGACCTCCTTATTAGAGAACACATATGGCTATTCAAACTTAATTTAAGTCAACATCCCTCAGAGGAAGAACTGTCTCAGATTCTTCTACAAGCTCTCATTACTACAGTGATATTTATGGCTGTGCCTCAGGGGGAGCAACAGCCAGCCTAGTCCATCCCACGCACAGCCAGCAGTCCCTGGGCCCTACTTATACAGAGTATTCTTTCAATACAAATTCAATCTTGGGCCAAGGGTTTAGGCAATGACCTTCTAGACCCAACCACAGCCCTAGCAGTAATTGCTTGGACAGAATTTTATGCCATGTTAAATTTCTTCACCTTAATCTGTTAAATGGTACTGAAAGAAGAGCATGCAGCCCATTTGCTCACAGCTTCTCTGATCCAATGTTATCCATCAGCCACTCACAGACCATCATCACACTGGATGGGGCCCCCAAGGGCTTTTTGAGTTCCCAGTTGAAAAAATACAAAACACTTCTCTGAGATATTCAAGCTTCCTCCAAATACCCACGAGTCTGATGTGTATTCAGAAAGCAGCAGGAGCAGCAGCATTTTCCTGGTCTCCATTCCTTGTGTCCCTTCTGATGTATATCGACATCCTGTCTCTCAAGGAAATGGCAACTGAAATTTCTGGAAGGACTTGTGAAGAAGTTGTACATGCTGGAGACACGGGACAAGACTGGCCACCGGGACCTCATGGACCTCTGCAGCTTTAGAGAAGTGTTGAGACTTGCCCGATACAGAGGTCACTGAAATGCAGCCAACTTCATATTCCATGACAGTCCTGGCTATTAATACCACATGTGAATGATTTAACATCATTTGGAGATAAACATATTTGTTCAGCATTGAGATCTCCACATAGCGGCATCCCAAATTCACCTGTTTCCAGAACTCAGTTTTTATCAAAAGTTTCACTCACTTCAGGAAATCCTTGCCTGAATCTGGGCCAGTTTAAGTTTTTAATTGCTGTGGTGGTTTAACAATTGCAGTGCCTTGCTTGGAGGAGTTTCAAACCAGATTAAGTTCATTAATCATTCACTCCAAAGCTTGAAACCCAAAACCAAGTTCAGAGAATACAGGTGACATGCCAAATCTGAAGGGGAAAAGAATCCACCTGGCTCTCAGCAAACAGGAACATTTTGCAAAGGAAAGATAACACACAAATCGATCATTTTAAACGTGGAATGTGTATTTCAGGGCAATTTTCTCAGAATGCCATTTTCCCAAAAGTACTACACGATTATTCTGCAAGCACCACTTCCATTCTGTACTATGTTGTGATACTTCATCCTGCTGGGAAGAACACAAGAAACTATTCTGGTCAATTTTGTTTGCCTTTTCGGCCACCTTGAATGATGGACAAAGCACAGTACTGGGGAATGCCTAGTATGCCCTAATAAACCAGAGCATCCCTTCAGTTCATAGAAAAGTTGAATTCCATTTTTATTTGGTCCCAAATAAAAAGCACAATCCCAGATAAAGGCACGTGACAAGGAGCAGAGAATAGTACACAGGAAGGTCATAGGAAAGTGTTACATCTGCCCAAGTTCCTACCAGATAAACATGAGGCTGGAGCCCCACGAGAGTGAAGTAAGAGCAGGCCACTTCAGCCTACCAGCTCTTGCTTTTCTCATGTATTTGAGTTGTACCATGAGGAACAGTAGGGAGACAATTCCTGGGGAAAAAGATGGAAAAAATCTGTTTGTTCAGAAACTGGGGTTTTTTTTATGTGCATGGCATCACCTACTCAGCTTTAGAGAGCACAAGCCGCAGCCAGGGGTTACCATTGCCTGTTCCTGTCTCTCTTTTGCTCCTGTGGAAATCAACACCATCTCCTGCTGGAAGTGCTCTTCCCGGCCTACAGAGATCACGTCTTAACAGGCATCTGTCTGCTGGATTCACCCAGCTGCCTGCTCCTCCTGGGCCATGGTGATCGGGGTGTGCCACTGCCACCAGCCATCAGGAGAGGTGGGTGCTTGAATCCAGGCTGTCAGGCAGTAAACACCTACAGGCAGCTACAGGCTCCGCCAGGAGCATTTTCTGTGGGGAGAAGGAGCAACTACCTCTAGGTGAGCAGAGGGTCCATGCACTGGGGGTTGGACTCAATGATCTCTGGAGGTCTCTTCCAACCCCTAATATTCTGTGACACGTTAATGGTGCTAAGTTTAGTCTTAATTCAATTGAGACTGAGGGTTATTGCAGCAATAGGATATGGTTTGGTCGAGGTGGGGCTTGGTTTTATCTCATGCTTTGTTTCTTACAGATGAATGTTAGCAAGTCTGGGGCTTTCTCAGTAATCCTTGACTGCAAGCTGAGAACCTGACAAAGGAGGTCAATGGAGGTGATGGCTGGTTTGGGAGGGTGGTGGTGGTTGTTTTGGATCTTCACCCAAAAAAAATGCTGTAACTGATAAGCAAATAACTGGTTTTCTACAAGCATGGGGTTGGGGAGGGTTTGCTTTGTTTTTCTTGCTTTCCAGCCATATCCTTCTTGGGCAGAGGGGAGGGGAGGTTCAGAAATTTTTGTAAAAGTTTCTCACCATCGTCAAGAACAGCATACCAATTAGTACAAAAAACAAAACAGAAGCTCTCTCCTCTCTCTGCCTCTTCCACTGCACTTGATTTTCTGGTCAAATTGAAGGCTAAAACCTGAACACCTCTACAAGAGAAGCTGAGGTTGTGTTGCTTTGAAAAAGAATGAGGCTATCCCAATTTTCAGTCAATAGCTTTGTCGGGTTTTTTTGCTTTACCCTGAAAAAAGTAACATAAAAACCCTGTTGGTGTGACTTTCCAGAAATTCTGTCCTTTTGATCCCCAGTCTTACAGGTAGTTCTTTCTTCTTTTTCACTTACTTTCATGTTGCTGATTCTTACTTGGTGCTATATTTAATTTTGCGCTATATTTAGTTTTGTGCCCATTAATATAACCCAAATGTCACTGCCAGCTGCCACCAAGGAAGTCATTCTGACTGGAGATGAACAAATTCATTGTGAATTCCTTTGAAGAGAAAAAAAAAATAACAAGGGCAAAAAAACCCACAACCTAAATATCTATAGAAGATGAAGTCTAAATTTGATCATGATGAAAATCAGTAAATCAGAGTTCTTGTTTAGCTGCCCTTACATGTTCTCTGACTCAGTCAACAAATTTATTTCATTCCTGTTCTCCTTTCAAGCCAATAGAAAATAGTTTCACGGGGCTGGAAAATGCTTCAGGCAAGACCAGGGGAAGTAAATAATTTATTTATTGAACACGGGGTGTTGACTGATTCAAAATGTCTTGCCAGTTCATCAGAAGTCACCGAATGCTTGGAGCCAGAAAGAGGATGGGGGGCTCAGTTAGTGGAAAGAGACCGTGGCAAGGACAGATGGCTCCGCTCAAGCAGTCAGGACATCACCCACACCATTTCTGGAGATCCAGAGTCTCCCTTGTAGGTGAGCATGTCAGGCACTGGGCCGAGGGGAGTCACCTTTGCCCGACGGCCCCAGCTAATGAGCATTTCAATAATTTGGGCTGCAGGAATTCAGAATTCAGCACCTCCAAAACACTCCTGGCATGGCAGACAGGGCATTCTGGTGAGAGATGTACGGTCAGGTCTACTTCAGCAGAAGAATTCAGTGCTGCCCTTCTGCATTTTGGTTCTCCAAATCTATCTGCTGACCCAGAGAGCAGCAGCGAAGCTGCAACACCCACACCCACCTCCTCCCTCCTGGTATGAACAGTGCTGCCATCCCACCCCTTTTCATCCAACCAGAAACAAATCAAGGGGGAAAAGCCAAAGGTGAGGAAAGCAAAGGAAACCAAACATATTTTATCTGAGTTTCAGTTCAGAGGCTAACAGGAAGCCTTCATCTTTTACAACGTTCATATCACAGGGCTAGCATTTCACCCCTACAATACATCTGGGTAACTGCAAGAGCGGTTCCAGCCCAAGCAATAGCTTTTTAAGACCACAGCTTCAGTGATGAAGCAATATGAGAACCATACGTGTGCACTGCCACTCAGGTTAACCTGGCAACACTGACAGAGAACCAGGGTCTGATGGTGGACACCTTCTGCCCAGTTGTCAGCTCGTGCTCTGCCACAAGTGTTGACTCCCTCTCCAACACCCCGTCCTAGCAGGGAATCAAAGTGTGGAGACCAAATGAGCAGAGATTACACAGCCTCTCCAGTCTGGCAAACAGATGTTGGATTGTAAGAGTGAGTGTAACCAGATGGTTTTTCTGACTTTTTTTCTTTCTCCAAAGCCCCAGAAGATAACACAATGACACACACACACAGATAAGCTCCTGATCACTGTATTGGGTTTTCATGGCAAGGTTTTGGTAGTGGGGGTGGAGGCTACAGAGATGGCTTCTGTGAAATGCTGCCAGAAGCTTCCCCTATGCCCTTCAAAACTGTAACCCCCCAGGATCTCTAACTGGATGGCACACCTACTCTGTTCTGATGTCCGCTCCCAGCTCAGACTCTGTAAGAAGCCCCAAGTGAGCAACATCCAGACAGGGACTTCTCCATATTGCTGCCTCAACAGCAGGATCAGCCCAGAGGTGCAGCTCTCAAAATCCCTCTGATGCTGGCTCCAAGCATGCTCCTGGGTGCAGCACACAGGGGCAGGTTCTCAGCTGGCCACGGACAGCAGCTGCTTTTCTACCCACGTAGAAGCACCCTAGAAGCACCCTACGGTGAGTGATTTGGCAACTGCAATAATAAATACAGCGGGAAGATTGTAACTGTTGTCACACACCAGTGGCTGAGGCAAAGAGCTGAGGCAAAGGAAAGAAGGCTTTGATGGGATAGTCTCTGCATCCCAACACGATGAGCTAGCCCCTTGGATACTTCTCTGAGGACACAGAAACGCATTTCTTTCTCATGAAGCTGACATCAGAGCTCACTGGAGAGAAATCTGGGCAGGTCAGCCCAGAAACCAGTAGACGCAGATGTTGCTTCCAGGGACCGATTTCAGGGTTGAACCCTCATCACCAGCTCGCACCTGTATCCATCCCACTGTGTCGACGCTAAACAGTCGCATCTGGAACAAAACCACTCAGCTCCATTTCACATCCTGTGCTTTCTCCTCTACAAAACACGGGTATGACACTCACTCACACACACACACCCCCCCGTGCAGTCCCACACCAGCTGGACAGAATGCACTGCGGACAGCAGTGAGTATCAGCAGATGGACAACAACCACCACTTCACTGCTACAACGTGTGTTTAAGATAAAACAAAATCCAGGAACAATTCCAGTTCCCAGCCAGATAATAGGGAAAAGCCATGGTCCTGGTTCTGAACCGCTTCTAACTGACCTGGATCTCAAGGAGGAAAGGGGAAAACTCCTGCTGAAGCTTTTGACTCTCAGACAGGCTAATTCCAATTTATTATTCCCATTTTATTTAGCTATGCAAAAAAGCACTGAGCTCTACACTTAGCTCTCCATCCCCCCTAAAAATAGGTGATAGTTTTAGTTTTGCAATCCTTACTCTTCTGCAATAGGCAAACAGAAATACACGGGCACCTCTTCCATGTAAACATCAGCACAGCTTATTCAAACTAAAGCCAACATCTTTTGAAGTGGCTGGAAATCTTAGCAGAGGTGGGAGAGCCCAGATGGAAGAAAAGGGTGGGTGGATGCTGACACAAGTTTCACTCAGCATCTTTGAAATGGACTCAGTCAGAGGACCCACAAGCTGAGCTCTTCTCTGCCACAGGGGGAGGCTGCCCAGCTTTGCGTGCACCTCTTATGGAAGGGGGAAGTTGAAGGCAATCCTTTGATGCATCCTTTCAGCCTGGAGAAGAGAAGGCTGAGGGGGGACCTCATTGCTGCCTTCCAGTACCTGAAGGCAGCACACAAACAGGAAGGGAATCAACTTTTTAAAAGGGTAGACAATGGCAGGACAAGAGGGAATGGACTAAAGCTAAAGGAGGGAAAGTTTAAATTGGATATTAGAGGGAAGTTTTTTACAGAGAGAGTGGTGAGGTCCTGGAACAGGCTGCCCAGAGAGGTGATGGGTGCCCCATCCCTGGGGCTGTTCAAGGCCAGGTTGGATGGGACCCTGGGAAACCTTGTGTAGATCCAGGCCTGGAGATTGGTGGCCCTGCCTGTGGTAGGGGGTTGGAGCTCTATGATCCTTGGGGGCCCTTCCAACCCAGACCATTCTATGATACGATTCTCTGAAAGGCTGCATTTCCTCTCCTCTCTACAGCACTCAAGATAGTTCTGTTTGAGGGGCAGTTGTGGCTGGAAACGTCACAGTGAAGCATTTAGAAGACAGGTATGTAGATACACAGAGAGACAGAAAGGAAGAGCTGTCTGAAACACTACCTTGGTGAGCCCAAAATGCTTTAGTTTCAAACAGCTCGCTCTGAATGACCTTTGGAGAAGACAGGGACTTGAAGCCCAGGACAGCTGCCCCGACAGACAAGAACATCAGACTTCCCCAACAGCTGTAGGGCCTGGGGAGCTCCTAGGTTCCTGGAAGTACTGACAAGTTTCAATTCTGGCCAGTTCTGACCACAGCCAAATTTCAAAACTCCTACAAACTGGAAGCCCTTACTTATAGCTACCTCAGGTTCAAATTTCTAGAGGCATAAGAGAGGTTGCAGTATTACCCATTCCTGTCAAGGCCAATCCTGAAACAGTACAAGTCAGCCTTCTCAGAAAAAAAGGTGGTGGAAACAAGAAAGGACTAGGGAATTGTAGTCCAGCTGAAGACAGACCTGAACTCTTCAAAGTTTTTATCTTCCCTAAGAGGACAGGTCCTCTCTACCTTCCCCTGCAGGAAGTCAGATCCTAGATGTCTCCAACCCATCTGCAACTAGTGCAGTAATCAGCAACTCCTGCATGCTTCCCCAAAGTTTTGGAGAAATTAATACCTTCAGAAAACTGTCATTTCTTCTGCCACTTTATGAGCAACAGGAGTCACATCATGGGACGCATCTGCCAGTCATTTCACATAGCCCTAATGCTGAGACTTCCCAAGTGATGCACTGTAGGAAATTCTCCGTGTCGCAGGGATTTGCCATCAACCCAGAGGGATGCTTAAAAACACCAGGGTGGAACACATCTGTCATCAGTGGTATCACAAAGCTATGTGAGTCCACCATCTGCTCTGGCAGGTCCAGGCAGCAAGTCTGCTGACTTGCCCCTTTGGTAATTTTTGCATCTGTCTCCTCAGGTGAGAAGATCTAGTGAAAAGCTGGAGTGTCACTGGAGCAGGGACATCTCTGGGGGCAGTACAATTGTAACTGACAGCTTTCATGCCTCGATAGACTGCTGCATACCCTCTGCAGTCTCAGTTTAACTACAGTGATATGACAGACTTTGTCCCCCGAGGTTAAATCTCTGGTCTCTGGGCTTGAATCACAGAATCACTAGGTTGGAAAAGACCTTTGAGATCATCAAGTCCAACCATACCTGTCCCCTCTACTAAACCATATCCCTGAGCAGCTCATCTACCTGTCTTTTAAATACATCCAGGGTCAGTGGCTCAACCACCTCCCTGGGCAGCCTGTTCCAATGCCCTTTCAGTGAAGAACCTTTTCCTAATGTCTAACCTGAACCTGCCCTGGCACAGCTTGAGCCCATTCCCCCTCGTCCTATCACCTGTCACTTGGGGGAAGAGACCAACACCCACCTCTCTACAACCTTCTCTCAGGTAACTGTAGGTGGCCGTAGGGTCCCCCCTCAGCCTCCTCTTCTCCAGGCTAAACAACCCCAGCTCCCTCAGCCGCTCCTCGTAAGGTTTGGTCTCCAGCCCCTTCACCAGCCTGGCTGCCCTTCTCTGGACACACCCCAGGACCTCAAAGTCCTTCTTATGGTGAGGAGCCCAGAACTGGACACAGCACTTGAGGTGCAGCCTCACCAATGCCCAGTACAGGGGCACAATCCCTTCCCTGGACCTGCTGGCCACGCTGTTTCTGATCCAAGCCAGGATGCCATTGGCCTTCTTGGCCACCTGGGCACACTGCTGGCTCATGTTCAGCCTGCAGTCAACCAACACCCCCAGGTCCTTCTCCACCTGGCAGCTCTTCAGCCACTCTTCCCCAAGCCCCTAGCACTGCATGGGGTTGTTATGTCCCAAGTGCAGGACTCTACACTTGGCCTTGTTAAACTTCATCCCATTGGTCTCAGCCCACGGATCCAGCCGGCCCGGGTTGCTGGGAGGCGGCAGGAGGAGCAGCCAGGGCGCACCGGCAGCACCTCCACCCGCCCCGCAGCGGGGACCCGCCCGAGAGCGGCGCGGAGCGGGCGCGCAGCGCCACCTAGCGGCACGGAGACGGCGGCGCCTCCAGGCGCGCGCTCCGGGCCCCCGGGGCAGCTCAGGCCGCGACGAAACGCGAGCGCGTCGCTTGTCACCTCTAAGCGACAGCGCCGTGAGGGAAAGGCGGGCGGGGGCCGCTGAGCTGCCCGTCGCTTCCGCGCTTGCTGCCGGGCACGGCTCTGCCAACACAGCTCTTCCTCTTCGTGCCGGTGCGACGCTTAACTCGTGGAAGGTGGGTGCAGCCGGCACGTCAGCCGCCAGCGGGACGTCACGGCAGCGGTTTAACCCCACGCGCCACGCGGGAGAGCTGCACTCCCGAACGCAGAACCTCAGGGACGAGGCGGGCGCCGGCAGGGAGCCCGGTTTCCCTCCCCCGTAAAGGGCTACCAGCTGGCACGCTGAGCCCCTCGCTGCTGCCTGCGGGCACTCTGGGCTCTAATACACGGCCTCTGCAAGGCTGAGATAAACAGCCGGGAGGTGGAAAGCAGAAGCTGGAGGGAAAAATAAGTCATTTATCTATTTCCACTTCTGTCTGCTCAGTAAAGACATCTACAGACCCCCCCTGTTTGAAGAGCAGGATGACGGAGCTACCCTGCGGCCCAGCCACAGCATCAGCCCCACTACCCGCCACACAGGGACAGCGGACGGGCTGCAAGAGCTTCGTTTGGCTGGACTTCCATCAATCTCTGTGGTACAGGAGGAGGCACACGTGCTCTGCAGTCCGCCTTAGCCTCCCAGTGCCTTCCACCGGTCAGCACAAAATCCCAAAGGCGCGCTTGCGTTTCACCGCAGCGTGGTGCCTTTGGGGCTGGCGCCCATCTGTTCCTGGGAAGAAGTTCAGCCACTGAAACCTGGTTGTTGTCTTCAAAATGAAGTCTCTGGGTGCAGCAGCTTTGCCACTTGTAAGCATTTCTTACAGGATCACCCTGATGCTGCTTGTTCTTCCAGCTCATACTACTTGCTTCCAAGAGGACTTGTGTCAGGTGCTGCCCTTCTTTCCCCTCTGGACAGTAATTCCAAGTTCGTGTTTTAGGCCATGTATTGTGGCCTACACACAAACGAACTGTGTGCACACACATGGCATCTTCATAAGCAGCACAAGTAAGCAAGGACTGCCAAAAGCTAGGCTCAGGGTGACCCTCAGGATGCAGTTCTGCTACAACTCTTCTTTTTGGCCCAGGTTCAGCTAGTGCTGCAGTTAAGAACCTCACTGCGTGCAGATCAAGCCTACAAGTAATTTCATGCTCGATGGTGGGAGACACCTTGTACACTTCAGGCTGGAGGCAACTTCCTACAGCTACTATTTACATCATCAGGGCAGAAGCAAATGATAAATAGAACAAAGTGCACTAGCAGCTTAAGAGTTTGAGTAACGGGTCTCAGACTGGTCCATACAGACAGGGCACAGGAGAGATCGGGCTGCAATTACTTACCTTCCTGGTTCTCAGTTCACGTAAGGGAGGTGCCTGCTCACCTTCACAGCAGCCTCTGTACCACAAAGCGCTAGATCTGAGTAGCAACGGCTGTTCCAAATTTACTGTCTAACCCAGATGATTAAGAGGTTGATGCACTTTCACTGCCCAGCTGACAGCTCTGCTAGCAGGCTTGCTAAATTACAGGCACAGACTTGAGTTCCTCGTGTCACAAGAGCTGTTAGGTCTTTCTCCAGATTTCACATGAATTTGGAGTTAAGACAGTCTAACCAGGCCCTCCCTTCAAACCAACCACACAACCAACCTTTGTCCTTTTTAACTGTCCACCAGAACAAGCATCAAATCATTTTCATTGCTTCACTGTTCTAGTTGCCTTCAACATTTAGTTAATTTTCATCTCCCCATTGCACAAACATCCCTGTTTGTAGGCAGCTGCGGACTTCCTATCTTCAGACTTAAAGACAGGACACAAGGCATCAGGACAAGCTCACCAGGTGACTGCAGGCACATGAGTGGAACTGTTTCTTAACGTGCTTAAATTACGCTTGTAGCTAGCTACAAATTATTTACAAGTCACAGTAAATACTGATCCTTTCCCCAGTAATTATCAACATCACTGATCAACTCTGTAACTAATATAAAGTCCTTTAAAAGGATTTGCCTCAATAGCCTTGCAGCAGGAATAGTATGGGCTAAGGGATGCATTTTGCATTAAGCATTCTAAAGCGCTTAGGAGGAAACACACAAGGAGTTAGGAACATGGGTTTCAAAATAAACTGATCACTCCAGTAAATAAGTACAGCAAAGATTTAATTTTGAAATGCCACCTAGAAAGTGTAATTCTTTCTGCCAGAAGTTTCTCTCAGGGGAAAAAAAAAAAAAAGAATCTGTGATGCTAGTGTTTCCTCATGGGGACCCAGGCTTCCTCTCCAAGAAGAAAAGCTGATCAGAGTTTGTGACAGAGACTTCATTCACCACTGCTCTAGACTTAGAAGATATTGCAAACTGCAATATGGACCCTTCAGGAGGCTTTTTTTTTTAAATTTAAAAGCTGCCAGTCTGATAATGAATAATTTTCTTCATCACTGCTCTCACTCTCTCTCAGAGACAAACAATGTGAAGGATGATGATGATGCAAGTTTTGAAGAAGATTATGATGCAATCCAAACTTAGGCAGAAGCTTAAGCTGCCTGTCTGAACTAGGCCTAGAGAAAAAAAAAATCCCACAGTAGAAAGCCCCCCCCCAACCCAAACCAAACACTTTAAGTGCGAAATAAGCCGTGTTTGCACAACTCGGGTCTATTCACAACAGATGCCTCACCAGTCGCAGTGTGGTTAGTGACTGAGGACTGTTCCTATGGTGGCAGCAATGCCTCTCCCTCCATCTGCTCATGAAAGGCCTCTCTTTCTCCCCTTAATCTTACTTGATACTTCAGCAGCCTAGCAGCATGGAAATGTAAGCCTACTCCTTGCTTCCCTGAGAATCCATCCTCAACTCAAAGGAGCATGCTAAGAAAGCTCAAAGAAAACTTACACATGTGGTACCATGTATGTCTGGCAGCATCCACTCTGCAATACTTGCAGCAGAATGAGCAAAAACCACACGCCACACCATTTCTTTTGTTTCCCAGGACCATTTGGGCACGCTCCCTCACACCAGATGGCACTCCGTTTCCACCTCAAGCATTAACCAACTTGTTTTAGCTGCTTCAGGAACCACAGCTACACAGAGACCATTTATACTCAATACACGCACGTGATCAGCCTCCTGAGGTAGAGGTGTTGCAGTGTACACTTCAACAGCTACTACGGAGCACGCATCACGTACTGTCATGCAGTTCCTGCATGAGCAATTTAGCCTGACGCGGTACTGTAACCTCTCGCCCAAGCCAACACTCCAACAGGTAGTGCATCAACGAGACACACGTGAAGATTTCACTTCAGAGCTGCAGGAAGAGGCAGGGGTGACAGAAGACAGTCAAGTCAGGCAGGCAGAGCCACAGCTATTTCCCCCTTCACCTCCCATTTCCACCTGCAAGAAAGCTCCACACCCTGCACTACAATGAATTACAAGAGGCGTGTCTCTTCTCCAACCGTTTTCAAATCAAATACGTAACTGAAGCAGCGACAGCTAAATAAGTTTCTTACACCCAGTTATAGAAGATTCTTCTTTTGAGTTTTATTTGTTTATAGCAACATGAAGTACAACTTCCACTTAGGTATTTTAGTGCAACGAGGAAATCCATTACATCAATAAGCTTCAGCAAGGTGATCTAGGTTTCTCCATGCAGTGGGAACTGATTTAAGTGTCTCCCCTTGTTGCACAAGACTTTCAAGCTTCAAAAATCTAAGTAAATAGCTCTCACAGAATTAAACAAGCAGACGCTTGGCTTGATTATGAAATGCTTTTTTTGGATGAGCTAAGTGTTTTCTGCAGTAGAGCAATCCATTTGTAAGCCATGGGCACTACTACAAGAGTGGTGTCAGAGTAGAAGTGACATTTTAGTAGTCTGCGCAAGAATTCCACTCTACTTTTTGCAGGTTGAGTATCTTGAAGATACATTCTCCCAGTTGATCACATTCCATATGGCTTTCAAATAATCAGGTCGAACATTTTTATACTGAAGGTAATAAGCGTGTTCCCATACATCAATTCCTAGCAAAGGAATGAGACCTGTTTAAAAAAAAAATTAAAAAGAGATAAATTTTATAAATCTTTGAATGTACACTTTACATATGAAGTCTTAGATTACACCCCCAAGTTGTACCCGATTTCTGAGTCTTTATCTGCAGGAAGACAAAGAGCTCTCCAGCACATGGGTGCTTACTGCAACGCCGTACAGAATTCGTTGCTCTCACACACACATACTGCATAAGCTGAAAGAGCTCAGTAACAGCCACGAATATACCAGAACTACCTTGAAGACAGAACTGAAACATCGTTTTTGGAAGGCTTATATCTTTTGCACAGTTAAACAACCATTCCTATGAAAAGCTGCACCAAGGACTCCTTTGCCATGACAGCTTGTTTCCAGTATTTTAATCAACAGTTACTAATTGTCTACTTCCCTTGCTTTTGTGCTAAATTATCCTTCTCACTCAATTTTTAATGGGAAGTATTCATGGGGGAGGGGTGAAATTTACCCACACTACACTGTATGTCCCTCCAAATTTTTTTTTTGTCTTACCAATGAGCAACAGGCAGACAGCTGACAATACATTCAATTCCTTGCCTGACATCATCACTGCCATGTCACTCAAAGCAAGTAAAAGTACCTTCCAAAGGGACGGAGGCCAGCATTACACTGCTTGCCTAGCTGTTAGATTTATTCCCGTCCAAGGCTTATTTAATTGATGCTCATCGCACTTTACCAGTATCAAAGAAGCAGATTCTAAGTCTTCCACTTCAAATCCAGCCTACACAGTGGCAAGAGTTTTCCATGCACCTTCCTGCTGTTTGGCCTACACTGACAGTTCTGGGAGCAGTCTCTCTGCCTGAGAAAACAATCTTAAAGCACAATGCTTAATCCTCCTCAATACAGGCAAGCTACTCGTTATTAAAAAATAATCCAAAGAAGCTTAAACTGAAAGTGTTGTCCAAGAAACAGCACTTTCATAATATGCCCCATCTATTTCACCTTGACTAGACAGACTTTAAACCCTACTGCTCTTCATGGTTCAAGTCCTGCTTTAGAAATGCTGTTTTAAAAACTGCAACTGTCTTCCACTTCTGCTAGTAGCAATATTCTATTTTCCAGCACTATTTATCCAGCAATTTCTTATCAGCATTTGACCACAAGCCCCTTTTCAGATCTATGAAATGTAAAAAGAGGGAAGGAAAAGGGGAAGGAAGGAGAGAAACCTGACCTGTTGTTCCTTGCAAAGGGTCCTGATTTGCACAAGCTGCTATCTGTAGGCGCCCCTGCTCTTTGTTATAGCCAAGCCATCCCCAGCCGGATCCTTGAACACCAACTGATACAGCTGTCAGCTTCTCCTTGAAGTTTGCGAAGGAACCAAAGTCACGCTTGATGGCTTCCATCAATTCTCCTTTAAAAACGCACAGAAAGAGCCAACATCAGGTACTTAACAGCTTTCAGTTTCCAGAGTAGCTGCATCATTAATGAAGAGGTCTGTCCCAACATGCTTAAGAGGGCAAGCAGACTGGAAAGACATTAATGCAGTAGTCAGTCACGCTGTCCTCAAAGACACAGTCAGGATGCTACCTACAGGACAAACAGACATTTACATTCTTGTCTAAAACGAAAGGGAATGCCACAGAGGAGGGCTAGGGAATAAAGATTAAAGAGGTAGTCTGCTTATCTAAAAAGGCAACACTAAGTGGCTGTGATTTCTTTGTCTTAATACACAGAAATATCTGGACATCTTTGATACCAATGTAATGAACCTACACACAGTTAAAAGGTATCTAACCACTTCCCTCAGATTTTAGATCGGCATCTGCTTCTACATTTAAGTAGTCTATTTGATATGGATAAGCAGGCTGTGTGATTAGATGCCTTCTTTATTACACATTTAAACTAACCTGTGCTAAGGCAAATGGAACAGAAACTAGAATTGCTTAATGTAACAATGCACCGACAAATTACTTCCTCTCCCCTACACGCCAGTACACTTGTGGCTTCTTAAGTGTTTGCTCAAAACTGGAAGATACCTAAGCTTCTCTCTGATTAGCATGTGTAAGAATACCTCAAACAGAGCAATGCTGGAGAATTCTTCGTCCCTTCCACTTTCAGATGGACTTGAAAAATCTCTTGGCAATAGCTACAAGTGCATCTTAAGATGGGCTTTAGCAGGCTTCCTACAGAAGCCTTGAAGCATTTGAAAGACGACTTTCTGACTGGCATTTTTTAACTGACTTTCACAGAAACGGCAGAAATCAGCAGACAAAAATCAAGCGTTTGAAGCATCTTTTGTGCATGTCATCTACAACCACATTTTATCAGAAATAGACTGATATCGGAACTGCTTGCTGAAATTTCAGCTTCAGAGCTTCAAGCCTTTATGCTCTACCTTTAACTAGACCATTGTGAGATGTTAAGAGTCAAAAGCCACAAGCAGATGTCACCAGGCATATAAACCTCAGGCAAAAACCCTGCAAGGTTATCACCTCAGCTTTCATGAGATCTGTATTACAGGGTCTTTGCCTTTACTTGCAGGTCACTTGTAGATAATCACTACTCTACCTATCCAAAGGGGATTTCTTCCTTTAGGCTTTAACTGCTGAACTATCCCTATTTCAAACCTAGTTGCTGGGTTGGGTGGTCTGCAGCACCATTCTTCCTTTTCTGTGAATTGAGTACCTATATGGGAACTTAATTAGCAGAACTTTGGAAAGCTACTTCCTCAAGAACTAACCTTTAGGCTCTCCTCCTCCATCAGGAGACAGGTTTGTCCAGAAGATGGTGTGATTGATATGACCCCCACCATTGAACTTCAGTGCAGGCTGAAGTGACACTTGAGCTGTAATGTCACCTAAGGATGCAGAAGATAAAAATACATTTATAAATAAAAACACCATCATCACCATCACCGTTGTCGCTAAGTTGCCACTAAGCCTCCATTGATCTCCAAAATCTTTCAAGTTCTACCAGTCTGTAACATGGAAAAGGTAAGGTTTGTGACCCTTACCTGTATCTTAGACAGTCGATGACAAACTGCATTAAAGATCTCTTTATCTTTGACCTTTTCATATCCCACAATGATAAGTGATCTGCCAATACTGCACCGATCAGGCACTCATGCTGCACTTCTAAAACCTACTACCCACCATTCTGCAGCAGAGTAAAGCAACTAGCAGAGCCAGAGACTAGGCAGTTCAGCTGCTCAGCCTGCTGACAATCAACCATTTCCTTCTAAGAGCAGAAAGGACCACAGGTCACACAGTCACATGACTGTCAGAACAGAGAAGGGAAAATTCTGGTAGGCACACGTTTCCACTGGAATTAAGTTTTGATTTTTTACCCTTTAACTAGCCAATCCTGCACATTCTGATGAACTGGTAACCTGAACCAGCTTATGCTGAAATAACAAAGTCCTGTGCTGCACCTTATCACAGCAGTGCATGCCTATGCACTGACAACAGCTTTTCTTTGAGTTTCCTAGCAGATATTGGATTAGAAGATGTTAGAGATGATCTGAAGAGAGCACCTTGCTTTCTATGGCTGAAAAAAAGGCACTGGAGGGTTCTGTTATCCACAAGATACTAGGCAGTGATTAGACATGCTGCGTAACACAAGACTGAAATACAATGCCGAAACATTTGTGACCACTGAGGTTTTAAGTATGCAAAAAGAATGGCAATACTGAGACAATGAGGTGACAGTTCAGGCTTTGCCCTTTCCTAAATCCTGGTCTTAAAAATCTTTCTGAAGGTCAAAATACTATAAACAGTACACTGAGATACCAACTGGGGGGGGAAGCCAAACCACCACCACTCCCCCCCAAATCTTGCATGTAAATATTAGTCAGCTTCGATGATCTTGCAGCTCGCAAGGCCAATGGTATCCTGGGCTCCATCAGAAGAGGGGTGGCCAGCAGGGACAGGGAGGGGATTGTCCCTCTCTACTCTGCCCTCGTGAGGCCCCATCTGGAGTTCTGTGTCCAGATCCGGGGCACCCAATACAAGAAAGATGTAGAACTGCTGGAGAGGGTTCAGAGGAGGGCCACGAAGATGATTAGAGGGCTGGAGCACCTCCCCTATGAAGAGAGGCTGGGGGAGCTGGGCTTGTTCAGCCTGGAAAAGAGAAGGCTGAGGGGGGACCTCATTGCTGCCTTTCAGTACCTGAAGGGAGCTCATAAACATAAGGGGAATCAACTTTTTAGAAGGGTAGACAATGGCAGGACAAGGGGGAATGGACTGAAGCTAAAGGAGAGAAGATTAGATTATTAAGGGAAAGACTAGATTAGGTATTAGGGGGAAGTTCTTTACAGAGAGAGTGGTGAGGTGCTGGAACAGAGAGGTGGTGGATGCCCCGTCTCTGGAGGTGTTCAAGGCCAGATTGGGTGGGGCCCTGGGAAACCCTGTCTAGATCCAGGCCTGGAGGCTGGTGGCCCTGCCCGTGGCAGGGGGGTTGGAACTCTATGATCCTTGGGGTCCCTTCCAAACCCAGACCATTTTATCGTTCCATGTGCATGACCACTGCCAGTACATTATCCACTTGCAAAATAATGCCTGCAAAACCCTTTGCAAAAGATTAACCTCAATGTCTACATGTACCAGTCCAACAGCAAGCAATGAAGGCTTATCAAAGGGTAGCAACATTTTTAGAAAAAAACACTTCAAAGTATCCACAACACTGCAGATGTTTCTGCTAACCACAAATTCTGCCTCTAGTAGTGGCTGAAGCCTTGGTCATTAACCAGCGTTAAGTAGTATCACTAACTTCTTACAGTTCATGTTCTCTCTTCAATTCTGTTTGCACTAATTAAATCTCCAGAATACAACTTTCCTGGATCCACCACTGGCAGAACAAAGGAACAGCCAATCTTGATTGGCTGATTTTTAATTGAATCTCATTAGTTCATTAATTTAGACTGCACACATTTTCTGGGTTTACTTAGGCACTTGAAAATCTCTATAAACTTTCATCGTTAACCAACTTTCTATGTTGAAAGACACTAGTATTTATCAAGAGCTCAGGGTTCAGGTTTATTCAGGTACTGACAATTCTCACTTTACCCAAAACCAAGCAGTTACATTGCACTGTGAACCCATCTGGCAAGCAGACAGAAGCAAGCCTGGAAAGTAATCATTTCTTAGAGGTAAACTGACTCTCTTTAGAAAGATCATCACAACAGGAAAAAACCTCCAAAAATATTCTACCTTCTTAAAAAGATGGAATACATGTTACTTCACATGTTTCCCAGTGCAACTGAAAGGTTTGAGAAACACATTTCACATGTTTCAGTTACAACAACTACACTTTTCAGATAAGTCAATATACATCAAAATTCAATCTGAGATCTTAACAAAACAAAATCATCAAGGTTTGTGATATATTTTAGTGTCTCATGCTAAAATGAGAGTTGTAAGACACCTTAATCTGACTCACTGGCGTAACTTCCCCCAAATTCAGATCTCTTCACTGGGTTTTGTATGCATTAACTGCACATTTGCCTTACATCCTCTGTTTGTGGGCAACTAGGATTATCTGAAGAGACAGCAGAGCATCTGATGTCAAAACAAAGGTGCACAAATTTTACTTGTTTGTTACTAACCTTTCATTACAAAGTATTTGTTTAATAAAATGACTGCAATTTCCTATTGACTCAGTCTGTGTTTCAAGTTACTAATGTAAACATGGACTAAATTAACAGCAATCAATGAATTTTCTTCTAGTTTTACAGTGCTACAGAGAACTGTATCCATGCTTTTTAGTTACACCTAGTTTCCAACTATCAGCACACTGAAGCTTACAGTGAAAGCTTGTCCCTAACAGCATTTCACTTTATTAAGAGAAAAAGCTTGAATTAGATAATCTAAAACTTTTAAATTAAACTATTTCCCTGGAAAGAAGGGATGCAATTTTTTCCCTCCCCTCTATCATCTATGCTAACTGGCTTCCATCTCATCTGTTGAATGTGGATATACAAACCTTTTGCCAATGCCTCTTTGTATTTCTCCTCTGCAACATTCAGGTTGTTCACGTAGGTAGCGTGATGTTTGCTATGGTGCAGCTGCATGATCTCTGCATTAATATGAGGTTCCAGAGCCCCATAGTCATACGGTAAATCAGGAAGAGTGTGTTTTTGCCTCAAGACCAAGCATCCCAATGGTGCTGTCAACTTAGCACCACTTCTAGAAGAAAGAAAACAAACAGAAATAGCCTTATTCAGTATGCAGGCTGTACCACTGCAACCATGACTGTTTTGATCAGCTGCTCTAAGTACACAGGGTTTATCTGAGACAAAGTAGCAAAATTTCCATTTTTCTCAGCTTAAAATAAGCACACTCTGTAGCTTAACTGCAGGGATAAATTGACATGAAGGTCACAGATCTACAGCTTCATAAAGCAAAGCTATCATGTCTCAAACCAAGGCCCCCAAGCCACACACCCTCCCATGGATGCATGAAAAACAAAGACAGGGGAGAGAAAAGAAAGGCCAGCAGTAACACACTGACATTCAAAGCTTCCCCTAATCTTTTTTGATTACAAATAAAAGCCAAGACGTCCCTGTCAAGTTTCCCTCCCTCACTATGCGAAAGGTCCCTCCACTGAAAAACAAGTCTTGGAAAAAACAGCAGTGTCGGGGTTAACGCCTCTCGTGCTGGCACACGTGCTGCACCATGCCCATGGCGGGGACTGGAACCAACACCTCACACCGTGTGGACGGGGCTGTCGCGATGCCCATCACTGAAAGCCCAGCAGACTCCGGTTACCCTTCCCCGTTTTGACACCTTCCACTTGTCACGAGACACGACAACGACAGTAACAAAAAGAGAACCGCTGAGCTAGAAGGAAGGTCAACTCCTGTTTTGCTGGTGACCTTGGCATAAACCAGGGTCAAAGCAACAGCAAAACCTTCTGGGTCCCGAAGAGGGGAATCGCGGCGACCCTGCCCTAGCAAAGACGAGAGTACCTGGCACCACCACCATGTCAGGCGGCAAGAGACCCTCAGCCGTGGACGAGAGAAGAACCCGGGAGGGTGGAAGGACAACCGCTAGCTGCCTCCCTGACCGCGCCTCTGCCGAGCATGCACACTGAGCCCTGCGGAGCAATCGGCAGCAGCACGACCTCCCTCCCACCTGAAATGGCGGGGAACTGCTGGGAGTCAAGGAGGGGGCGACCACACCTCCTGCCACCGCTCCATCGCCCAGCCGTGGAGGCAGATGGCGGGCCAGCAACCACCTCACGCGGCGGAGCTCTGGACGCCATTACGCTACCCCCAGCCTCCCGCGGCCCTGCTCTCACCTGCCCGCTGAGGCGAGGCGACACAACATGGCGACTCTCTCACTGCCGGGCGCTACACCGACGGCGCAACCGCGTCACCGCCCTCCCTCGGCACAGCCCGCCCCTGGGGCGGGAGCCGGGCGGTGCCGAGGGCGGGCAGCCGAAAGGGTTGGTCCTCGCTGCTGGGCAAGGTCGATTGGTGTTGGGCCTTGCCCGTCGGAGCCCCTGAGTGGGGCTAGCCTAGCTATGGACCAGGAACATTACCTACCGGGGGCTGCTGCCTGTTCTAACCGCGAGGGAGGCCACAGCAGCACTCGCTGCTGTAAGCTCTGAAAAACCCGCCTGGCAAAGAAATGGTTGTGTCAGTTCACTGACAGAGGCAGCAGAGTTTACCTTTTCCTATTTTGTCTATGACTTACTCTTCTGGTTCATTTCTGATCTTTTCCTCACTTTTCTGCATATCTTGTTTTCCTCTTGGGCACTGATTGAACGGCCTTCAGTGCTGATGAAAATCCTCCATTCAGGTACCAGAGCCCCATCAGCTAAAATAATCTGTGTAGTTCATGCAAGATCTGCATTAGATCAACTGCATTAATTCACCCATTAAAAATTGTTCCTCCAGAAAGGTCAGTGAAGAGAACTCTTCTCTTAGTGAGGAGACACTCTGCAGACAAGACAAACATCAGCAAAGCCTGAGTTGTATGGAAACCATCCCCTTGATCTTTTGGGGGTTTTGTCTCTAAACAAACGTGTATGTTCTAAAATAACAGGTTCTGTAAGATCTATCAGACGATAAAAACACAAGTTATAAAAATTCAGTGGAGGTTGGAGGTCTGAACAACCCTCTTGAAAAATAAATTACATTATCTTGGAAATTACCAGGAAATCCACCTGGAGAGCCACACAGGGAACCAGCCTGCAGTAAAGGGAGAGGACAGCAGTGTGTGTCTCCCCAATTCTTGATGGGCTCTGGAAAAACCTCATTAATTTACTCTCACCTATCAGCCAGCAGTACTTTCAGGAAATCTGAGCAGTGAAAGTAGCTGCTTTATCAATAGATAGATTAAAAGGTCAATTGTCTGAAATCAACAGGTTTGGAAACAAGATCTCCCCTGAGTGCTGAAAATATATGCAGCAAGATTTATGCAGCTTTAAGAAGGAATGTGTTCTATTTATTGGTGACTGAAATGAATAAACTACATCTAGTAATATTGTAAGTGCCATCATGTAGGCACTGACAGCCAGGCAAGAACATGAGTATTACCGGTTTTAACATTTCTCTATGTATTATTAAACTGCAATTAACTAATGCTTTGCATTAAGTGTTCCACAAAAGCAAGTCAGGTATAGGATGCATTTCACTGTCAACTGGTTTTGTTTGGGGGAGAAAACACACACACACAAGACAAAAGCCAACCCAAAAGAACAAAACACCCCAGCCTGCTTATTTAGAAGATTCTGCTTGTCTTACAATTTTGTTCAAGCTAGTTATTATACTCTAGTCTGAGGGTTTAATTTGTATTTTAAATTATTTGTTAGCTAAACTACACTAAGTACCACACACTTGAGAAAACTTAAGTCATGTTTATATGGGATTTTAAAAGATGAATGCCTTATAGTACCTGACAGATAAGTAGCAAGCTGCTACCACCTGAAAGCTATGCATTTTTTAACCTCAGCACAATAAATAGCAATTGCTGTAATTCCAAGGATATTTAACATCCTCCTTATTTCTTATCCTAGGTGAAAGAATGTCTATCATTTTGGCATGACTTGCTTTCATATTTTGGACAGATCTGAACCAAGACTACAGACTAAGGCTTTCTTACTATCTGTATTATTAGCTAAAGCCATTGTTATAATCTGTTACCATTGTTATAATCTGTTACCAGCATTTTCTTAGAAATATATTTTACCATGTACAGGATATGGACTGTTCATAATATACCTGCTATGGATAATCAAGCAGCATGTTATTAGGACAGAATATAATGTCACCAGCAATTACAGATCTAGATCATCGGGGATTTTTGTAAATTAAAGATTACTCTGTGCACCTTCATATCAACACTTGTCACTTCCCTTTTATGCATTCAACTAAACTGCTATTTTCCAGATCATGAGAGCTAATGTTCAATCAGGTTATCAGCAATGGAATTTACACTTCCAGTGACAACTAAGTGGTTTTAATACATTTAAATAAACCCTATGAAATTAGAACAGCAGTGGTACATGGAATACAACGTATCTAACAGATGACATTTTAATTGCATCCATTTGTCTTGGAGAATATTATTCCAGGTGCTAATTCTCTTACGCCACTTAGAAATGGTATTACAGAAACCCCCTATAATCTAGAAATTTATTGTAACTGTGGAGGCTAGAGGACATCCTAGAACTTTTAAGAAATACTGTTTTCAAACAGCAAGAGTCCATTTCCCCAGGGAACTTCAAAGGAATAAGCTATTTAGTACTGTTCTAGTGGCTACATGAGAATTTTATTAGTTGTCTTCTAATTATACCAGATTCACAGGTAGAAAAATGTTGAAACTGGACTTAAGTCTACCCAAAAGTATCCTGCTTAGAACTTCTATTTTCCCTTTGAAAAGTGCTTGGAAGCCAGCACTTTTTCACTTCCTTATGTGCTACCATCACTAAACGAATACATAAGAACCACCAGAAATCCACGTTCTGAGAAATTTCTAACTCCTTGCTACTGAGCAATAAAAACATGTTTTAACATAATTTTTTTGTTCTCTGTGCCTGTTAAGTCATCAGTTTCCTCAGACAGGCAATTAAAAACAACAGGAGTTGTTATCTGGCTTCAGAGGCTCAATTACCAACTCCTTAACCACTTACAGTTTAATTGGTATATTTACCTGTTGAACACTTCTGGGTTTGGGTTTTATTTTTAAACTTTATAAAAGCCTGCTTCCAACTCTTAAGGTTTACTTTTATTAACTTTCTCCCTTTTTTCTCCTTTTCTGCCAACAAGGCCAAAACATGTGGAATCATCACTATAAGGCAGGCCTGAAACAGAACAACAGTACACACTTGTAACTACAGTTATCTGGCACAAGCTCTATCAGTAAGATAGACACGGGAGCACACTCAGTAAAAAAAAAGCAAGCACTGTAAATACACTGCATACAAATAAGCCATGTAAGCCAATGCAGAACAATGAGGAAATTACCTTATTAAAAGTTTTTATTTAGGTTTGGTCAGTACAGGTAAGATAATATTGGAGTCACAGAGCAATATGCATAAACAGGATACAACAGTTCTTAAAAACTGAGTAACTATGCACACAATTCATAAACATTCGGTCACCTAAGGAGAAAAATGCACAGATGTATGGTGGGAAAAAACTGTAATTAACACTGAAACTACTAAAGGACTCCTTCAGCAAGTCCATCTTTTAGTGATAAAACTACTGTACTGGGCAAACTTGGCAGTCATAAACCCACAGCTATTATGACAAATCTTGAAGGTGGTGTAAGTATAACAGTATGAGTAAGAATGCCCTTACACAGCACAGGTTCTAGATATACACAGATTTGTACAGACATCATTTATGTTATACTTTATGGAAATAATTTCCATTTCAACTTCACGTTAACTCATATAAAAATAACTTGAGCTACACAAATGTCCTTTTAGCAACATTCAACGTAATTAACTGTTAAAATTTCCAAAGTGGCAGAGGTATTGAAGCAAAAAGAAACCCACAAAAAGGCAAAATTGTGACAAGTATGCACTAATTTAAACGGCTTCTGGACAGTATCCTCTCCCAGTTTAAATGACACTGTATAAAAATGCTGCAGAAAAATGTTACAAAACTGAACCCTGCACATTTACACTGGAGTCCAAACCATTCTGGACATGACGAGAACCCACAGTTCTGTTACCTTTCACGCTCACTGTTTTCTCCTCTTGAGGATCATGATTGGAGTCTGTGTCATTTGAGTGGTGAGTGAGAGAGTTTTCACTGCCAGTGGGAGAGTCTACACTTTCATACCCAGTACTGAGTTGGTTTATGTAGCTACCACCTCCTCTACCAGTTCTATCTTCAGAGTGGTTGGACAGCTTATTACCATTCCCTGGAGAAGCTGGGAAGTCATCTTCTGTGCCGCTACCCTCCCTATAAAATCCAGGCCCAGACGTCCGCTGATGGGAAGAGCTCCCATTGCTTGGTCCATTTGCCAGGCGGCTGCAGTCTTTACCCCCAGCCTCTCCCTGCTCTGTCGGCTCAGAAGACGGAGTCCTGCTGGTACCTGCGTTGGAGGCCTGGGACTGCTGCTGCTGCTGGTACTGTGCCAACTGCTGACGGGTCTCCTTCAACTGCTGCTGAAGAACTAGAATGGTACTCTGCATACCCTCTACCTCCTCATCAAGCTGGATGATGAAGTCATTCAACTCTATATAAAGAAAACACATTTGTTGCAAATACTTAGTAGCCCATATATAGCTCGAATCTCACGACAAAGTAATTAAAATCCTGTAACTTGACACTTTATGCTGAAACTTGTCAGGCTGTTTGTCAGCCACCAGGTATGCACTGGTTTTGATACTCTGCCTCTGAAGGAGAAAATGCTTAACTGTCATCTACCTGCATTTTCCACTGCTACTCAGAATCCATGAAAAATTTCTGGCCAAGAAAGTATCTGGAAAACAGCTCAATTCCAACAATTAGTATTTTGCAAGCAAAGCTTTGCCCATCTACTTTTACTAAAGGTGTAAAACCTTAGCAGAAATACTGTAAAAATGACCAACCACATCTGTATGTAACAGATCTGAATCGTTACAAGCCTAGTCAGTGACCAAGAAAAAAAGAGTCAGTCACATTTCAATGAAGTTTCAGCTCTTACCACTCTTAATCCTTTAAATCCTGCATAACTTGTGCCAACAAAACTGTTACCTAATTCCACAGGATGTTTTATTAATTACTACCAATAAAAATGATTTTTACAGTTAGGTTGCATTTTGGAACAAAACAAATTTGACCTGAACCCCTTGGTGTTGAACTTAACTGCATCACTGATACAACAGAATAAAATGCCAACAGCTTATTACTGTAAAAATTCACAAAATTAAAGTATTCTTGCTGCTATGGAAAAAAGTTATTAGGAAAACTGCTACTGCAGAATTAGCATCGTCTTTCTTCATATGGGGAAGACGATGGGGCTAAAAACAACAGAACATTCAAGAGCAGAAACTTCCAATGCTTGCTTCAATTATGAACTTGATAAATTTAGATTAAGTCCATTTTCTAAATAGTAGTGAAGAGACAAAAGGCTAACTATTCCAACAACATGCCATTGCAGAAAGATTTACCTCAAAAATTCTAGTTATTCTATGTTATTTTATACTACTTTCTCAAAAATATAATCCTACAGGGAAAAATCTATCCTTAAAAACATAGGATATGTTGACTAGGTAAGACTTGATTTGGCATTATCTATCTTACAGACTTCAGCTGTAGAACAGAAACATATCCAGGCTTACGTGTCCAAGTATATCATGTCGCCAAGACCTAATATAGCGACTGGGTAGGTACTCTTAACGTTCTACCAAAACCACACTGACTATGTGTAACTCAACTGAAGATTTTTTAAATCTGCATTTTCCCCTCCATTTTAATTACACAAGAGGTCAGAGTTTGTAAGTAATCTTGATTTAGGTTTGCAATGCTGTAAAATTTGGACTGTGAACATAATGACTTATTTCTGTTTATCTGAGTTAACCAAAGAAAAAAGTAACACCCTAATTCTCGTTCTTAGGCATTATAAAAGTTGATTTTTTAAAATTTTCCAAATGAGTCAGTTAACAAGAAGCAATCTGAGTACATGGTTAGCTTTATGCAACATTAACAGCTTTCATCTTACCAATTCATCAACTGTGTGTGCATTTTAAATACTCCCTATTAAATAGCAAAGCCTACAGTACAAGATCCAGCAATTTCAAATTCAACCACTTCATTACTGGAACTGAGAATCCCACCAGTCCCCCCAAAGTTGAGTTTGGGAGTTTGTGTTTTTTTCTTTAAAGACTACCAGTGAAAATTTAAATTGTCACATTTTACGTGATACTGCCCTTCAATTCTGGCAAAGGTGGTTCTCCACTACATGTATCATCAGGAAATTAAAAGTCACAGAAGTGCAAAGCAACTTCCATTTTCTTAAGAAAATCCCTTACCATCCTGACTGCTTTTAAGTTCCTCACTATATTTCTTCTGTAAAGCCAACTCTGCCTCAAGCTGTGCAATACGTCCTTGGGACAGCTGCCTTCCAAGCTCTTGATTCTCCTGGATAAGCATTCGACACTTCGCCATTAACTTTTTGCCTGTTTGGCTGTAAAGGAAAGAGCCATCTATCACAACATGAATACAAAACCTTCAGAAAGCTTCCTCAATCACAATTAGACACAAAAAAGGAGATGCAATTTCTGCATGTCACAATTCAAGGAACATTATGCCTCAACATAATTGTCATAGCAGAAAGTCTCCCTATAGTTACCACATGCTGCTCCAATGCCAGGTGATCTTCTGTCGCTGTCCCATAAAGTGGAAGGCAAGTTTTATTACTGCAAATATGAATAAGCATGTTGTTCTTTTTTGATACCAACATCTGGATTATCAGTATGCACAATCTTGCATGTGCTAATTCTCAATGGAGTTAAACACTTGATTAAAGATGTGCCTTGTAATTTAGAAAAAGCAAGTACTTTGTAAGAGATACATGTGTAAACTGAACTTTAAACAAAAGCCTTGTTTGCTGGGATAGCAAAATTTAATAATTAAGTCCAGGTGCTGAGAAGAAAGTTCCTCAGGGGAAATATTAAACCCCATGGGTTTAAGTGATACCCATTTTTCTGTATGAGGCTTAGACATTCTTTAGAATGCTGTCCAGGTATCTATTAAAAACTTCAGTATCTATTTCTCAATTCAGTTTATATTTGACAGTAATGTACACAGTCTGTTTCATGATTCTTCATGATCAGAGTTTGCTAAGCACATCTTGCATGGTGAGGAGAAAGTAAAATTAGTTTAAAATTGCCATGAAATTAAGGGAGGAGTATTATATTTAATATACTTCCTTTAGAATGACAGATTTCAGGTAAGTAATCACCATTAGGAAGTCCAGTTTCGGGAAGAAACATAAGAGCAGCAAAAAAACTATTTTGGACTGACAAGATTCTCTTTACTAAATGGGCAACCTCACACATCTTTAATCTTCATGACAAAAATTGCATTGTAAAGCATTATAGGAAGTAGTATGCAAATTAATATATAGGCAATACAGGTGACTCAATAAAAGAGAGAAATTAAGTCCTGTAAGACTCTTGGTCTGCCAAAGTCAGGATAGCAACCACAAACAGTTCTCCTTTTAACAGGCTCAGCAGCATAATGAAGCTGTCTTCTTTTCTACAGAAGCGTAAGTTCTGACAAAAAAAACCCAAACCCAAAAGAAAAACCAACCCAGACTTGAACAGGTTTATTGTGAATTCAGTGGCAGGACTTGTGTTACTTTAAGACCAAGGTGGTCATTTAATTTTTTGTTCATTTGCTTTTAACAAGTGACAAGATTGAAAGAAATTTTGAGTATTAAAAAAGTAGAACAGGAAATTTCTGCTACAATTCATAGCCACAGTTGTCTCCTGCAATCAAAATATCCAACCAAAAGAATTTAAAGTAAGAATTTCCTTATCGACTACCTTTTAAGCGTTCAAGCCTTAGACAATTTTTAAGTTCTGCCAGCTCTGCCCCACTTAGCATTTTCCGACTGACTCTCCCAAATCTTTCAGATGGGCTGCTCCAGAAGGAATCTGGCTGGGTAAGGTCCTGGAAGCCTGAAACTCTGCTAAAGGCAGCAGCCTGTTTTCTTTCTTGATGTGATGTCCAATGCCAGGTCCTTGAAGTTTAAATTGTGCTGACCAAATACAGTCCAAGTCGCACATTTAAGATGCAAGTTTTCTTAGAGATGTTCATTCTGTGTAAAGCAGGACCACTTTGGAGATAACCAATGTGACATATCCCAAAAGTTATTAGGCAGACATGCAATTATTTTTAGCCATTTGCAAATTTCTGTTACTGTATTCTTCATCACTATAAGTTGAAGAAGTTCACAGTGCTTTCCTCTTCCCAAAACGTCAACTGCAGAATTAGCAAATACCAGTTACCTTGGAACTGGGACCATTTTAGAATCCCATAAACTTCTTCATGTAAACTCCTGCCAAAATGTAAAATATTGATTACCTGTATAGAAATTTGCATAGTTACCTATAATGCTATTTCTTACCATCAATTTTTCCAGATGTTCTGAACTAGTACAGCACCAAGTAACCTCCCCTTGTAATTTACAAAAAAGACAACACATGCAAGATAAAAATCCAGAAACTATTAAAGTAACTCCTATTAGCTGTAAAACTAAATTTTCACAAATCCTCTTGAACATACATGCAACAGAACCTGTAAGAACATAAGTGGTTAAACTTCAGAAGACTAGTGGTTTTCGTACTGGACTTACTGCAAACATTTCTACTTATCTTTAATCCAAGTATATTCTCTACGTTTAATGATGGTTGAAATGCCTTAACACAAGTTATTCCTTTTATTACATGCGCTTTTAATTCTCTCTCTAGAGATCAGCAATGATCATGCTGTATGTATGTCCTTATCTACGGTTAAGGCCCAGAACTAATACCGCTGAGGGTTGCAGTTAACATGTTACCTACCCTAAGACCAACAGTTAGCGATCTGAATAGGAGCATCACCTCTTTCAAAGACTAGGTCAGATGCCATAAAGAGTAGTTGCATACAAGGATGGACAATTAAAGCATTTTAAAGGGGACGTGAGGGTGCAAAAAGAATTTTAAAAATTCTATAACTACTTTACATGAGTCATCATTTCTCTACCTTTCCAGAAATAAATCAACAAAATATTAACCAGGTGAATGCAGACAGCCTCAATTATTTACCATTACTAATTTTATGTATTCCAGCTACTTGCTTATATGAATATGCACATTCACACCACTAACTTATAGTAATAGGATGCTTACTAGGGTACACTGTAGCTACAGAAATATCATAATTGTCTTTTGATACTTTTGCTTGAAGAAGAGTGGCAAATTCTTGCTGCCTCCTCAGTTACACACACATACTTAGAGCCTGAGGACCTCAGAAAACAACCAACCTCTATCTAAGTGTATTAAGTAATTTTCTGAACTCCAAGTAAAACAAGCAACCTGCACAGCATGCTTCTAATCTGCACATCATAGCAAGCTTTACAAATGGCTTGGCAACACATTAACAATTTATTAATGCACGTCTTACCTCTGTTTTGATGCTAGATCATTAAAATCTTAGATACTGCTATAGCAAAATCATTCCAGATGTATCACTTTTAAAAACGTAAAAGTTTTTCAATAGGTTTTTCTTTTGCTGTTAAGTCATTACTCATGCAAAAAAATAAACCTGCATTAAGTATGCTACTCTTCAATCTCACATCATCTAAAGCACAAACAGTTATGATACTCTGGAGTTTAAAAATACGTAATGGCATCTTAGTAAAATTGAAAACAGTGAGAACACAATACCGCTGTGACAGCTGGGTGCCTTTTTAAAAAAATTTAGAACTGAATTTTCTAGTATCAGACCGAGACATAAAATCTTGTCCAACTGTTTTGAAAAATCAAAACCTCAGATTACTAAATAGAACTCAATTCGCTAGGGAAAAAACAAACACACAAATGCTATAGCAACTCTACATTTTGCTTTACACACCTCAGTCATGCACGCCCAACTGTCAGATCACTACTCTTTCAAGTAATTTGGGACAACAGAACAGAAGCATCAATAGAGTAGCAAAACTCCTTCACTGATTCCACAGAGGAAAATGCATGCATTTAAGGTTTTTTTTCTGTTAAAATACTGACTTTGTTTTTCAGAGAACGAGACAAAGCAGAAATAACAACCTGTTCAATTCTCGTTCATCCCAGGAGTTTCACAATACACAGAATAACCAGCAGTGTTCCTTGAACTATATATTACAACTATGTCAAGGCACATTTTATATAGAAGTGCAATACAAAAAAAAACAGGTGTACAAAGGAATAAAAACACCCCACCAACAGTGAAGACAGGTGCCGTTGTGTGCCTTCGGTATTTGAGCATTTGAGATCAGTTCTTAGTATAGAAGATGAAAAAATTCTCATTTCTGCATGAAAACATGCAGAGAAATACTTATCACAACCAGTTTTCCTTATACATGCTAGTTGTGATCGAAGATATATCGCTTCCAACATTTTAAACCTGCAATTAGATAGAACGTACATTTTCGTACAGTCCTAATTTTGAGGCATCCACAATATTACCAACCATCCAGAGAACAACAGTTCATTATTTAGCACCATTGACTTAAGGCTCCGTCAAGTGCTAGAGAGCCCAAAGGCTAAACAGTCAAATGCGTATGCTACCACTGTTGTGATACCAAATAGCACTGTCACAGCTATTCGAAACTGGTTAGCAAGTAAACTCTTTAATGCAAAATTCACCTCATCGAGTTCTGACCCAGCAGTTCAGTGAACAAGCAGGAAGTCCACAGTCTTATTGGCAAAACTGACTTACAGTGTCTCTAAGTCACTAGGCTCAAGGTTAAGAGCGAAGCATATTCCACTTCTACATTTTACGTGAATTTTACATGTTCAATTCATGATTTATAATCTCTAGGTTTTCTCTCCAAACTGCCTGTAGACACAGTGTGCCACAGACTTAAGACTTCTGTTTCTCCCTCTATTTTCTTCAAATAGAACAATTTTGCAAATGTCTACATGTTCTAGAAAAGATTTTTTTTCGAAGATGGCCATTTCTTCAGAACAGTCCGACGCCATCAGGCCTCTGAAGCAAAGGGGGAGAAAAAAGCTGAAACACAAGGTTCATCTGGTAAGTTTTACATTAAGCATTACAAGCTGGACAGTATAAGAATGTGGCTTTTGCCTCAAAACGTCTGAGTCTTGGTGTGGAAACGAGTACTTGGCTGTCCCACCATAGCATTCTCGTAGTGGGACTGTCAGGGAAGTCTTGACTGGGGAGTATTTGTTTTGTTTACCTATCAGGCGTAAATTTCCAGGCACTCAGTTCATTTTGGGCTTGTTCCAGTTTGTCTTTAGTCTGTTCCAGTTCACCTTTCATTTTTAGGAAAAACAAGTTGATGGCTGGGTCCACCATTGTTGATCGCAGTTGGGCAACACTAGGCTGCTGGACTTGCTTGAGGTACTGAATCTGATTCTGTATAAAATAAGAAAAAAGACTGTTATTTATACAATATTAAATACCATCATAAAGTCATTCAAATACAAGTAAAAGTAGTTATTCCAAAGATAGCAGCAAGGAAGCTTGCCTTCTTTCAGCACGGCAACCTGAAAAAGGCACAATTGAAAAAAAAAGAATCACTTCTGCCCACCTGCACCCTACCAACGTGCACAGTCACCAAATCCCTCTCCCACCACCTGCCAAGTTTCACAGCCAATTCCCCTCCCACCCCACCCCATTCCTCTTCAAATAGTTTTCTACATGTCAGTTTAGGTTTGCTAATGCAGTGATTGGAGAATTACAATTCTCCCTTTCTTTTATATCTGCCTGCCCTCTTTTAAGGAAAAAACAGTATATACAAAGAGATACCTGCTTAAAGCAGACAGCTAATTTCCAAGTAACTTCAGTGAGTTATTATGGCACATTGCAGCTAATGTTAACTAGTTGTATTTTTAAGCAACTACTGAAAGGGTTTTTACAAGCTTTGAAGTTTTTCTGCAAATCTGGTAATCCCTTACGATGCAAGTTTGTATATTTATTTTTGAAACAAAATACTTTAGAAACCTTGTCAGTTCAACAGATTCTGTTTGATTTGATTTGATTCTCTTGCAATAACCACAACTCCAGACTTACAATCTTGTAACTTATAACCCAGAAGACTTACAATGCAATCAAAAATTCAGGAGTAACTGAGAGGACTTATCTTAGATATAGCATCCATGAGTCAAAACTTGTATGCATTTAGATAGGATTAACTTTTTTGAAGTTTCTGGTATTTTAATCCCAACAATCTTAAAACAAACAGTACATGCTTCAAATCCAGCTAATGTGTAAAAATCACATCAGCATACACAGAGAATGTTCATTCTTAAGTTAAACATGTTGCACTCCATGGATCACACTCATTTCTTCATCAGTAAGAGGTGAAGATAATTGGGAGATGAAAAAAAAATATTAATTGAAAGTCGGGAGTTTGCCTCCCACTGTGCACATACAATCTTGCAGCCAGACTCAACAGCAACAGCGTTTCACTGGCAAACAGTACAAGGCATCACCAACAGAATCAAGGGAGTCTCCCTCTATTTGCTTTACTTGGGACAAGTGGCAGTCAAAAGCACTGTCTTTTTAATAATTTTTCTGTACCTAAAGCTACTTTGTCATGGGGTCTTTACACAGCAGTGGTGAGGAAAGTACAAATACAAACATTTAATTCACCTTAAAAATCATGTAAGAGTGACCTCGTTCACCTCTTGACTGAGGACAACAAATGTTTTCTTTTATATATTGTCAAGTAGCAACAATTCCTGGACTATTTCAACAAAGTGATTTCAAAGTTATTGAAACAACTGAAATGTTTCCACTGGCTTTACGCTAATTTGGTATCATAAAAATAGAAATATTTAGCTACTTATAAGAAGACCTAAAACTAATCATCATACATGAAGTTTTAACTAGACAAACTTACGTGTGTCTAGAAATAAAAGGAATAAAACACTGCATTAAAAATTTGAAGAAATAAAGCACTCAAAAACCCACCTATAAATGTTATGTAGAAACAGGAAGTCTAAGTTAAGATTATCATAACCTTTCTTGGATGGCAATTTACTCTCAAAGGTCCTTTATCTCACTGAATGCATGAAGTGTTGCTCACTGAACAAAGACCTATTTAATTTCATGTTATCAATATATCTTTTCTATCCACTCAACTTTCCGATGTTTGCACTACTGGAAGTCTATCAACGACCCATCAACTCTTTGTGAGGGCTAGCACTAGCAGAGGGTTAAACAGCTATTTTAACAGATGTCTGTGCACACATACAGACACTCCAGCTGGCAACCTATTCCAGGAATATAATTATGCTACAGCAACATGGTTCCCAACCTATTTTTAGACAGGCATCATCCCATGTTGTTTAACCCAGGCCCAACTCCCTTTCTCTTCTACTGCTGGCCTAAGAACTGTAACAGATTCCTTGGATCGGTAGCACAAAGATCACTGCCACCTGCTCCTCACTCAGGTCAGAAATGCCCCAACACTCAAGAGGGCCCAGCTGGTTGAGTCCAATGTCAGTTATTTAAGTGTCTCGCTTGGACATCTATAGCTTATGCTCCTGGGCCAAGCGGAGAGCATTCACACAGGCTCCACCTAACACCTCAGCTGTCATTCCTCAAACAGTAGCACAGAAAGATTTCATTTAGTTAAGCTGAACAACCCTTGCTCGTTCCCTCCCTAAACTTCAAGGCCATTTATTCCTCCAGTTTTCCCAACTCACATTTTCCCTATGCCTCCACTGTCTTCTCCAGTTGTACTCCACAGCTCTCACCTGTCAGGCTTTTCATCTACCCAGATCCAGCAACCTTTGCCCGATGCAACCCACCCCCAAAGCAAGCCCATACTTCTTAACCCCTCTGCCTACTTCCTCTATTCTTCTTGCTTTTAGCCAGTCCAAACTTCCCATTCTTGTTCCCTCTAACGAATCCTCTGGTACCTCTCTCCTGCTGATGGCTCCATGTGGAAAGGGTGGGGAACAGAGTTTGCCTGCATTCAGAACCAACTTCAGTCTAGAGCTGAATATACAGCAAGTCATGTCCAGTGCCAGGCCCCATGACATGCCCACTAACACCTGAAATGCCAACTGGTTGTTCATATTCCCAAACACACACACTAACCTGTATTTTTTCAAAAGCCTGACAAGTGCAAAATAATTTTCACAAACTGGTATTGGCTTTCTCTGATTAACCCAAGCAGAACACTGAAAGTAGTCAATTTAGAGGGTAATGGACTGTCTGGGGTTTTGTATGGGTGGATTTTTTTGTTGCTAAGACAGTAACATTTTCAACCTCTTTAATTCTCATATTCTTGCAACAGCTGAATCCTTTCAGCTAAAGTTCTCCAAAGACATCCACAAAGACAGAGAGACCCTCTGACATCAGTAATTTAACAGAATAGTATACACATGCTGAACAGAAGATTTAAGCAATCTAGGTAAGTACAACTATATAGCCTTTTTTAAAAAAATTAGTAGGAGGGAAGAAACTGCATTATGAAGATACAGAGCTGTAACCTAAACCACAAATAGGTTAAGAACATTGACTATTGAGGTGCTATAGTCCAGCTGCACCCACAGGACGCCTCCACTCGTTGTTACCTGTTCTATGGAAAACCCACTGAAGTAGCAAAGACTTCTACAAATGCCTGTCCACCTACAGTAGCTGGCTACTTTCTTTCATGATGCCACAGTAACTTCATCACCACCTTTCTCAGGTACGCCCACCTATACTTCCAAGACAACTGGTGACTTTCAGAAGCTGAAGTAGGTTTTGCTCTATCTTTTAAAAAGAAAGGTACAAATTAAAACAGCAGGTAAGACAAAAATCTATTGCACTTTATTTTAAGACAGAGCTGATACGTTTTAACTAAGAAAGTGTTTTACACATCGGTAATCAGAAAACTTGTGTCTTTGTCAACTAATACGACATGGTATTGTAAAGTTTTCATCAATTTAAATGTCCAAGAGCCGAATGTTTTAAGTTTATCAGCATAAAACATTTCCCAAAACCAAATTAATACGAACAGTAAGTACTCTATGGTAATTATTCATCTGTAGTTTTCAAGAAACTTGACACTATAGATGCCCAGTCTAAGATGTGATAGGAAACATTAAGGCTTATATAAAAATAACTGTCTCTGGTATATTCTGTAAGTAAATATGTATTCTAAAACATTTAGCTATACTAAAAATAAAGTTATGTTATGGGCTAAAAATCAGACATGTCAAATAACTTATCATATGGTCATCGTTTTTTGTTTATTCATGAAGTGATTTAACAACATAAAGCTTAGCACCTCAAACATTATTTATTTTGCTACTGTTACTTTACTAGAAAAATGCTACCTAATAATACAAAGCTAAATAGTCCTCCAGAACTTCTTCAGATGGCATGCATCTACAACTTGGAAACACCTGAAGGTGGCAACGTCTCCATTGCCAACTTTTTATGCCCTCTTCTTCAAGGATGCATCCTTGGACCTGGGGGTCCTGGTTGATGACAGGTTGGCTATGAGTCAGCAGTGTGTATTGGTGGCTAAGAAGGCCAATGGGATCCTGGGATGCATCAGGAAGAGTGTGTCCAGCAGGTCAAAGGAGGTTATCCTCCCCCTCTACTCTGCCTTGGTCAGGCCCCACCTGGAGTACTGTGTCCAGTTCTGGGCTCCCTGGCATAAAAAAGACAGGGACCTTCTGGAGAGAGTCCAGAGAAGGGCTACAAAGATGATTAAGGGCCTGGAACATCTCCCATATGAGGACAGGCTGAGTGAGCTGGGACTGTTCAGTCTAGAGGAAAGACGACTTAGGGGGGACCTAATTAATGTTTATAAATATCTTAGGCATGGGATGCAGGGGGAATTGGCCAGCCCCTTTTCAGTGGTCTGTGGGGACAGGACAGGGGGCAGTGGCTGCAAGCTGGAGCACAGGAAGTTCCGCACCAACATGCGGAAGAACTTTTACAAAGAGAGGGTGACAGAGCCCTGGGACAGGCTGCCCAGGGGGGTGGTGGAGTCTCCTTCTCTGGAGATATTCAAGTCTCATCTGGACACCTGTCTGTGCAATATGAGCTAGGGAGCTGCTTTGGCAGGGGGGTTGGACCCGATGATCTCTCGAGGTCACTTCCAACCCCTACGATTCTGTGATCTTCCTACCCCCATGCATTACATCCTCAATGTTATTCTTATGTCAATACCTGTAAAAATATAAGCCACCTGGGGAGGAGAGGGGGTGCGTGCACATGGACTTTGTTTCGTTTCGGTTGTTGCTGTCCTGTAAAGTCTGTGCATCACTGCTATAAATATTTGCAACAAAGCACAGCCAAAAAAACCAATGGTCTTAATGATCTTGGCAAAAATTGTAGTCTTAAAATACTTTCAAATTTTGTCTGACTTTCAGAAGTGAGGAGAAAAACAGTACACACAAATTTGTGTTTGGTGAAAAACTTACAGTGCTTTTTTTTAGTATTGTCTCAGCTACATGCTCAGAAGTTCAAAAGAAAAAACCTCTTATCACTGCTCCTCATAGCAGAGCTCATCAGTGTAACTAACAGGAGAAGCAGGATCAATATGGTAGTCTTGCTACTAAGGAAGAATTGCAGTGTATAGCACCACAACAAGTCTTCAATTAGCATCCGAAGCTGCATTAGGATGAGTGCTGCCAACATGCTGAGGGAGGCGATCCTTCCTCTCTACTCAGCACTGGTGAGACATCTGGAGTACTGGGTCCAGCTGTAGGTTCCCCAGCACAAGTTATTAGGGTGAGGCCAATGAAGGGCCATGAAGATGATTTAGAGGTTGGAGCCTCTGACATACAAGCAAAGGCTGCGAGCACTAGGGCTGTTCAGCCTATAGAAAGCTCAGGGGGATCTAAGTGTGCATAAATACCTGGGGGGACACACACACATGTGACAGTAAATAAAGTGAAGCCAGGCTCTTCTCAGTGGTACCCACTGAAAGCACAGAAGGCAACAGTCAAACTGAAACACAGGGAATTCCTTTTAAACACAGGAAAATACTTTATGCTGTGAGGGTCACTGGTCTGGCACAGGTCACCCAGAGACATTCTGGAGTCCCCACTCAAGGAGATGCTCAAAACCCATCCGTGCACAGTCCCTTCTGAACCCAGTGACTCCGATTCCTTTTTTGGCACCTCAATCTTTACTCACTCTCTTTTCCTTTTCATGTCAGTACTTACTATAAGCTAAAGTCATCTTATAGTCAAGAGCAATGAAAACAATGTGTACAGTGTTATACAACAGTTCAAAGCCTACAGGAAAGACACGAAGAAAGGCTAAATGAAAATAGAGTAAGGCAACAGTACTAGTTATTAGTTTTGCACAAGGGTAGTGTATTTCATAAAAGAATCTCTCAGGACTATGTTACACAAACTAGCAATAAGCAGCTTTTTACAGTCTCCCCTCAAACTGCCACATTAAAGCAGCAGGTGAAAATTCTGTTACGAAGGTAACTTTAAAAAAAAAAAAAAGTCCAAAAGTGGTAGAAGACTTCAAGAAACTAAAACGAAACACAAAACCAAAAGTCAGAGAAAACCCATGGAAATAAAGGAGAGAGAAACAGAAAGAACAAAGGCATTCAGTGTGAAGAGCATTAGAATTCACAAGAAGCAGAACTTCCCAATTCCAAAAGAACTTCCTCTGAAAGTCAGCAACTCTCCTACTTTGCCAAATGGACATGGAAGCTTACAAATACCTTGTTACCCAAATATAACATCAGTATCAGCCCAAAACCTCCTAAGTGAAATCCAGTAATCTCAATCTTATCCTTATGTTTCAATTTGTTCCTCCATCCAGTTATAATAAGGAGTAACAGAGCTGATAACTGCTAGAAGTCACATGGCTCATGGAAGAATTAGCTTGATTCTGAATCAGAAGTCCTTTCAAGTGCAACTGCTGCTGAAAATCAACTGAAATAAAGTTGTTTTTTCAAAATACTAGTTAAGAGGTGACCTTTACTAATTTAGTGCAAGTTTAAGTGCCCTGCCATATTGTAAAGCACAAAGTGTGGTGCTATAGATGCATGAAAAGCACAGCACATGGGTACTGGCTCAAAAGCTGATAGGCCTGTAACATTCTGAAAACACTTATCCTCTCTAAATACTTACAGTACACTCTTGCATCTCCTGTTCCTTAGTTGCCAGCCTCATCACCAGAATGTTTTCTCTTCGGGCAGACTCTTGCTGTTGCTGTTTCAACTTCTCTTCAGATTCTCTCAACCCCGTCACATCATTAGCTAATGCAAGTAGTAAAACACAAAAAGCACCTCTTTAATAGCATACTTTCATGAGCAGTTTAAGACAGCAAAAAGAATCCGAAAGCCTAATTCATTAACTGCAAGAGAGCTAAATAAGCATGGCTGTCAGAAGCATAGTAAGCATAAATAAAAAAACAAAATATCATTAACTATTAGGAAAGCTTGAAAACAGTTGGTTTTAAATACTTTTTTGATCCTTCCATAAAACTCGGTACATTTCTGAAAATGTATCCATGTATTTAGGAAATATCTTTTAAATTACTTGCTTTACCAACTATTACTACTTGCAGTCTGAAACACATTGGGAAGTTGGACTTGTCCTGCTATCTCTACAATGCTGAGACCCAGGTGTGGAAGGGGGAAGCCTACACTTGCAAAAAGTAATCCACACTTTGGAGAATAGCGCCACTTGTGGTCAGTCCTCAAACGGGTCTCAACACTCCATGAGTAAACAATAAGACACCAGAGAACTTCTGAAATTGTAGTTCTCTCACAAGGAGAGGAGTTCTTCTGATCCAGGAAGTTTATATATGAAACATGACAGAAAGCCACACAGCACATTTCCAAGTCACTCAAATGGGAACACATGCATGCAGCCCAATACAAACAGTACACACTAATTCTGCTACTTGTCACATATAAAGTGATGACAAGTTGGACTCATTAGCATTTTTCCTAATTATCTGATTTTATGGTTAAAAATTATAATTAAGGACATCATAAACTGCTTCAGGACAATTCTCTTCAAACAATTATTTGCAGTTTATTCAGTAACACTGGGAACTTTAAAACAACTTTACGTTAGGACAGTCTGCGGTTAGAACAAAACCAACTGCTTACATTTGTTGCATTTTATTCTCTCCAACACTCAAACATTATGAGTAGAAGGGGATGTGACAACAAGGAAAGAGAGAGGACATCTGTTCAGACTAAGAGAAAAAAACCCTTTCAAACTCAGTAGTACCAAGTCTTTATGTATTAGGACTGAAAAAGTGTGCAGAAAACAGGAAAGAGCCAATCTTCAGCTGTCAACATTTTAAAAAGTGACCTAGGATTGATGATTCAATCACTTCCAGAATGCATCCAGCTTTTCTCACTTGAGAGTAGGACAGGTTTCCTATATTCTCTCTCAAAGACTGAAGTACAGACCAAATTTTAAAGATCGCAAAGACTGACATCCAAATAGTTAATTTGCCTTTATCAGACTAAATATTACTCAGGGGCTTATTTTAGATTTTTGTATCTACAAACTATTTCCCCTCCCGTGCAATTTACAATCCTGTAAGAAGGCACAAATGTTCAAGAAGTATTTTGGTAGAGGCTGTTTCCTTTCTAATGGAAAAATAATGAAGATACACCTATTTGTGGGGTTATGTTTTGGAATTTCTGCCCCTCTACCCCCAGCAATCCAGGTATAGATGGTCCTAACGCATGCAAAAGTAGACTTCTTAGAAGCTGTGGAATATCTGCAAAAGAAAGTAAGTGGCTGGGAAAGTTGGGAAAGGCCAAGCTAAAAACATCCAACTAGAAAAAACGGGGACTTTCTTCTGACAAGTAAGAAAGAGTATCTCTTATTTCTAAGAGTTTTAGAAAGCACAGACATTACTTGAACACCCCAATTTATACAAACATTCAAGTAACTCGCACTATTTTGAAACTTGGCTAACTTACAATTAAGGTCTGTGTACTTGCCCTCCAGAGCTTGCACATATGCTTCATACTGTTTCCACCTATTGCAGAGACAAAGAAAAGAAAGAATTTTCTGAAGCTCAGTTTATTAAATCAAGGCAACACGTTCTTAAAACTTTCAAACTTACATTTATATCAAACAGAAAACAAGAGGTAAGTACACGACTGGATAAGTTCCAGTTTGTCCTGGTTTCAGCTACAGTAGAACTGCAGTTTCAAAAACAGGGCTTTTAATAATATTCCTAATTACATCAACTTCGCAGCTCAAAAGGATAAAAAGATAGCTGTGCATTACAACACTTCAAATTAACATCTTAGAACTGTAATATTTTGGACAAGCATCAGGATCAAATACTAAGTTATCTGTGCAAAGTACGTAACATACATCTCATTCTCAAAGCAGAACAATTGAAACAATTTAACAGAAACTACAATACAAAGACAACATTAAGTCCGTTACCAAATGAGACAACAGGCAGAAGTATCTTACACTAGAATTCACAGGTCTAGGTTAAGTAGTTATACCAGCTCATTCAAACCAAGACCATACTTTAATTGTATTCATCAACCAGAAGCCAAACTCTTCGAAGGCCTGTTATTTAAGCAATTCATCCACAGTCAGAAAACTTCACACTTAAACACAGCATTGCATCTGATACAGTCTGCAGTAAAGCTTAGCCATAACAACGTTCACAGATGATGTTTTTGGTTTTTTTGTTTGTTTGAAGTACTTTGCTTCTATGTGTCTTCCTCATGATGGTGCAATTCCGTATCATGAAAAAAATTCATCTATTAGTTTACCATTAAAGAAGGGGAAGGTTTATGCACTCTATTCGTAACTATGCTTTCTCCCTACTTTATGCCTGACTCCAGATAACGGCTTTATTTTAGCTCCCTAACCTACAACAGCACTACCACAATTAAAACCATACAATCTAACTTCAGATAACTTTTGACCATCTAGTGAATTCAAACAGCTCAATAAAGAGTCTTAAAAGCATCAGAACTGTAACAGCAAGTGAGAGCACATCATTGGGAAAAGCAAAAGTAAAAGATGTCTCCCTCCTAGCAGCTACAAGATTTTGCATCTCTTCAGCTGAATGTGAAACCAACATGAATTAACTCTCAAGGTCTATAGAAGGGAGCAGCTGTACACTCACTTAACCCTTAAAATTTCTATCTGCTCTAAAAAGAGCATGGTTAGAAACAAAAGTTTCACTCTTTGACCACTGAAAGTCCTATGTTAGTTCAGGAAATTTCAACTCCTCAAAAGCACAACTGGAACAGTTTGCCAAATAACAAATCTAGAAAGACAGACCTCATTTTCTACGTGAAATAAGAGTTGGTCTTTAAATATAGCTGTATGATTAATGACTTATCTCACAGCCCAAAACCAAGTAATTTTGTCAAAATCTTGACACACTGATAACAGGTGCTATAAAAAAAAGCAAGTCAAATTAAGAAAATCACCCACATCAAACACATCAGAGCTAATACCTCTGGGTCACCTCTCAACAATGGCTAGCATTTAAGCAAGAATTGAATTAGTGGAAAAGAAAATCCAGAGTCCACATCATGGACTTTTAAGTCACGGGTCTGACAGCTCTTCAGACATAAACACTTTGTTAAAAAACCTGGTGAAGACTGTTGAAGCTCATCTTTAAGCAAGTTTACAGAATTGTACAGAATAATCTTGTGACCACCACACTGACATACTTGAAGAGAACTTTTTAACAGTCAAGCCATGAGCTTTAAGACTAACTTTTTCTACCACAGTAGCTTTAATGTCACACATATATACGCACAGTCTCAGTTTTGCTACAACTAGAGAACTCAAGCACTTTTCTAGCAACCAATCTGGTTTTCACCTTACTTCAAGCAAGCCAGAAAGGTAGTAACTAGAGACAAAAAAAGCAGGCTTCTTTATTTCACACTATTGATTTTTTAATAATATTAGTCAAATAGACTAAAAGCATCAAAAAGTGAAATAATGAAAGTTTAAAAACATTCAGAATAATGGAGACAACGTTTGTTTTCAGTTATATGGACTCCTAGCTAACGCTACGCAAGGCTGAGGTGAGCCTGCATTTCCATTACATGAACTTCACATGCCAAGTTTTCACACAGGGCTTTAAATAGAGGGCAAGGACTAGACAGCAGAAGCTATAGGTGGATGCAGCAACCCAGCTACCAAACAACTCTAGTACAGTTCAAAGGTTCAGAGCTTCGG